>JAJBBP010000054.1:0-237882 GCA_021464625.1 Proterorhinus semilunaris | reverse complement strand
TTAGGCTCAGGCCTTAGCTTTCAAATGAGGCGTTACTCTGGCCTATAGGCTGTAACCTTTTAGATTTGGGTAAAGCTGAACTAGAGAAAATGTGCTGTGTTAAGGCGGGGGTAAGAGGTTAAATAGGTAAGTTTCTTCTCCAGATCCATTCTTTGATTACCCACTGCAGTAACAGCACTTTGGAGCTGCTCATTGGGGGAATGTTTTTACTGATGGCAACAGTATGGTCCAAAATGTTACGCAGTGTGCCTTTAAGACCAACTGTTCCAAACTCTTCACACATTTTCAAACCTTTTCTAAAACGTTTTCAAACTCTTCCAAGAGTTTCAAAACTTAAAAAAAAAAAAATTCGAACATTTTCCTAAATTACTGAAACTTTCAATTTTTCCTCAAAAAATTCCAATACATTCCAACACTTTAAAACGGTTCAGAAACTTTTTAAACATTTCCCAAAAAGTCCAAGTTCTATTTTATAACTTTAGAAAACCTTTTCCAAAAAATTCAAAAATTCCTACATTTTCCACACTGTTCCAGAACTTGAAAACTGTTCCAAAAATGTTCAACATTTTTCTAAAATTTCCAAAAATGTCAAGTAAAAAAAAAACGAAAATTCCACAATTCCCAAACTTTCGGAACTATTGCAAAACCTTCCTAAACTCTCAAAGTTTCCTCGACTTTAAACTGTTCTAAACGGTCTCCAACAAAGGAAATGACCATATTTGGTTTACAGCGTCATCTCGGTCACAGCCTTTTGTGCTACACGTGGATTATTTATTAATTAGTTTTTTATTACAACTTTTTTGTACAAACGTCGTGGCCGAAGGCATTGACCGCTGGGTTCTTGAATATTTAAACATAGTATCAAAAATCAGCCTATGCTTAATTTTCCATCATTTGTTTTTAAAATGGTCCAAAGTGGGACAGTCCCACAGGTCTGGAGTTTTGTTTAATAACGTTGTTGCAAATAGAAATGGAGACCGGTCCAGTGCTCGACTCGTGAGGAACTCTATGCCCAGATGGACAAGTGTTTTATTCCGTGTTTGAATATGAGTTCTTTTAATAATTGGACACAGGGACTGGAGAGCCTGTGGGAGTAAACCACGTAACAGCTTGTAGCCACATCACTGCAAAGTTTCTCCTATGTTTTAAAGGAGCCAGTCTGAGTTCTTCACAGTCCCCATCGGTAACTGTTGTGTAGAGGGGAAGTGTAGTATGATCCTAATGGCTCGGCGTTGGAGTTTTTCCAAGCGGTTAGTTTGTGTGACATTTAGAGACAGGTGACGCATACTCACAGTGAGGTAGAATATAACATTTGTACAGTCTTGTTCATAGATTCTTGTCTTTAACAGAGAGGGAGAGTCTACGAAGGAGGAACATTTGACATGCCACCTTTCGGCAGGCGTGGTCCACTTGTTTGTCACATTTTAGGTCGTTTGTAATCCAGAGATGTTCTTTAACCATTTCCACTGGACAGCCCATGAATTCAATGTCAATGTTTGTATTTTGCATTTTGGAAAGAAACATTGCTTTGGTTTTGCTTGGGTTAAATTGCATACCCCGAGTTTCAGCCCACTGAGCGATGTCCAGGAGATCTTGATTTTCTTTCTCTACCATTAGAGGAGCTGTTGGGATGCAACAAACAGTGTAGTGTCATCAGCAGAAAGCGTTTACAGCGCCTGGCTTGCTTGATGACTGAATTTCACCAGGAATCAGATGTGAAAGATCATTCATGAACAATACAAACAGATTTATTATTATTTCAAATGTTTTTTGTCACCTTTTCCAGTGTCATTTTGTATTTTCAGAACGGTTTCATCATCTCTGACTGCTTATTATTTATTTATTTAAAAATATAATTATACTTTCACCCCACAGCGCTTCAGAATCTCCCCTCTCCCCTGGATGAAACACAACTTCCGGGGGTCCGGAAGATGGCGCTGCTGTGATCGGTTGGTGTTTTCCGAGCTGAGGAAAGAACCCTGGACAAACCTCACAAATGACTGGTAAAGTCCTTCAGAGTTGCTAAACGGACATTTTAACGTATGTAGAACAAGGAAAGAACTTTATATCACACCACGCAGTTTAAATTTAAGTCAGCAACAGTCAAAAGAAGCTAACGGTAGCCAAGATGCAAGCCCCGATTCCCGCCACTGAGGAGCCCGTCGTATCCACGGACATGGATATTGAAATTGTGAGAGAAAAACGGCACCTGGACGTCACCCACTCGTATGCCTGTAACTCCAAAAACAACGGTGAATGTGACTCTGGTCCAGAAACACCGACTAAAACCGGCACCTCGAAGAAGAAAGCAAAGGTGAACATGGAAAACGAGCCGCAGTTGTCACTACTTGAAGTGCAGGAGAACATAATTCGTGTTCTTACTTCGAAGACAGACGAAATCAACAGCCACATGAACGACATCAAGAAACTTGTGAACAAAAACACCATGGAGATTGAAGGCTTAAAGAAGTCTGCTGACTACTGCTTTCTGGAAGTTGCTGACCTGAAAACAGAAAATACCGCTCTCAAGAGTAGATGCCAAGCTCTGGAGGGTAAAATGCAAGAAATGGAGAAGAAAGTCAACGAGATGGATGCTTACAGCAGAAGGATGAATTTGAAAATGTATGGCATTTCTGAAAGTCATGGGGAAGATATTCGCTCTAAAGTCGTGAACATTTTATCTGCTGTCCTGCCAGACAAAAGCAAAGTGGAGGCTGCAGTGGATGTTGTTCACCGTCTTGGGCGACACAATCACGTGAATGGCGGGAATACTACAAAACCAAGGCCAGTCATAATCAGATTCTCCAAACGGGATACAAGGGATGCAATCTGGAGCGCATCAAGGGATCATGGCTACCTCAAAGCACACCGCCTGTGGTTCAAGCAGGATTTGACAACAGTTGACAAGGAGAAGCGAAAGCAGCTATGGCCAATTGTGGATAAGGCAAGGAAGGAGGGCAAGGTTGCTTACTTCGTGGGATCTCGTGCTTTCGTGGACAAGAAAGAAGTTTTTGCTGACTGACTGAAACTGCATCTATTCCAACAGAAGATGAGTGTATTCTTCCCACAGGAATGTTCAAAGATGTATAAAGCAACTCAAAGTTAATCTGAGTGAGTTGTCTGTTCTGATTTGTAGCTGGTTTGTTTATGTCTATTTCATTGTTCTCTTGTAATGCCAGGGGTTTACGTAATATGTTGAAGAGGAAGTCAGTATTTTTGTATTGTTCAAACAAACGCTCTGATTTTTACTTTGTTCAGGAAACACATTCAAATGTTGAAGATGTTAAATTTTGGAGGAGCCAGTGGGGTAAAGATATTTGGTTCTCGCATGGAAATAACAAGTCTGCAGGAGTAGCTATTTTACTCGGTGAGTTCAAAGGACAAATTATTACCTCTGAAAAAGATGATGAAGGTAGATGGATTATTTTGGTTGTAGAAATAGCTGATACACATTTCATACTAATTAATATTTATGCCAGCAACAATAAACAGCAAAATTCTGCCATTTTTTTAAATATTGAAATGAAAATTTATCAGTATTTATGCACATTTCCATTTGCTAAAACAATCTGGGGAGGAGATTTTAATACATCACTAAATGACACAGTTGACAGATTTCCACCCAAACCAAATAACGTAGGTAATGACTTGCACAATCTATGTTTAAGACTTGAGCTGATAGACATATGGAGAAAAAATAATCCAGATGAAAAAATATTTACATGGAGTAATTCTAGTTTCTCTCAACAATCGAGAATTGATTATTGGTTGATTTCTAGTGATATAGGTGAAAAGGTTCAAAATGTTTCCATCGACCCCTTTGTTTTATCTGATCACAGAGCTATCTCTATAAAGATAAATTTAAGTAATGTTTGTTATGATAAAATATCAAACAATTATTGGAAATTTAACAAATGTCTACTAGAAGATGAAAACTTTATAAGGGAAACCAAAGATATCATAAAAAAATTCTGGAGGCAAGCATGCGCGAATAAAAATGTAGGTCTTAGTTGGGAATTGATGAAATTTGAAATAAGAAAACTGGCTATACGCACGAGTAAAATGATAGCTAGAAGGAGACAAAAATCAGAACTAGAAATCGTTACAAAAATAATCTCTCCAAACAAACACAATTATCTCCGCAAGATGCTATGGAATTGTCTAAATTGCAAATTCATTTAGACAACATTTACGAAGCTAAAGCTAAAGGTGCCTTCATAAGGTCAAGACTTAGATGGATGGAATATGGTGAAAACAATTCTAAATATTTCTTTAACTTGGAGAAGAGGAGGAAGGAAATGTCTTCAATAAAAAAGCTTATTATCAAGGATACAACAACAGAAGATCCTGCAATTATATCAAAATATTTAGTGGACTTCTATCAAAATCTGTACTCTTCTTCTAATCCATGCTTAAATGATATTCAAACATTTCTAAATACAATATCTCATAAAGTTAAGAGAGTAGATGACAATTTTAAAACAGTATGTGATGATCCATTTTCTCTGGGAGAAATTGAAAAGTGTATTAACAACCTTAAGGATAACCGGGCTCCAGGAAATGATGGCTTGACCACAGAATTTTATAAGTTTTTTAGTGATCTTTTAGCACCCTTTATTCTTCTTTTATTTCAAGAAGCCGTAAATGAGCAGGAATTTCCTGCATCCCTTAAGCAAGGTGTAATCACCCTCATACCCAAACCTGGTAAAAACAAATTACATATTGACAACTGGAGACCCATCACCTTATTAAACAATGACTGTAAAATTTTCTCCCTTATTCTTGCCAAAAGGTTAAAAACTGGACTTGAAGATATAATAGATGAGGAACAATCAGGATTTATGCCGGGTAGAAATATTCATAATAATATCAGGTTTATACTGGACATGATTGACTATAATTACCTGATACCAACTGAGAGTTTCATACTATTTATTGACTATTATAAAGCCTTTGACACTGTCGAACACATTTTTTTGTTCAAGGTAATGGAATTTTTAGGTTTTGGTCCAAATTTCTTGAAAGCAGTTCAAACACTGTACAATGGCTGCAACAGCTCAATAAAATTACATTATGGTACTACGCAAAGATTTCAACTTCACCGTGGTTTGAAACAGGGTTGCCCGTGCTCTCCCTTTTTATTCCTTTTAGTAGCACAAATGTTGGCTTCATATATCAAAATGGATCATTTTAGAGGTATTTCAACTTTAGGTACTGAATTTAAAATTTGTCAACTAGCCGACGACACTTCATTGTTTCTAAAGGATAAAGAAGAAGTCTCAAAAGCTGTGCAATGTGTTAGTCAATTTTCTCATGTCTCTGGCCTAAAAATAAATCTGAAAAAATCTGTTCTCTTCCCACTCAAAGAGTGCAGACTGACCCATGTCGATGGAATTGAAGTCAAAGAAACTGTTACCTATTTAGGCATAACAATTTGTAAAGATGAAAAGTTACGAACCAAACTTAATTTTGACCCAATGTTCTGACTTATCTGACTGGGTGTAGTTAGAATTGACGCGCGTACTCCAAACGTTCATTAGATAAACTTTATTGACAACAAATAACTATATCAATGGACATGGCAAACACGGTCAAAAACTGTGTGCTCACCCAGTCACTCACACACCTACACTGGAGAACCCATCCATATAGTCTCCACCCCACCGCACCCACAACACGCCCACTCATGACGTACGATTCATTCATAAATTCATGCCCACCACCGCGCACACACACAATGGCTGGAACACTCCGGCTCCTAATTGTTATTTGACGACAAAAACAATTCACAATTCAATACCATAAACCAAGCCATTGAGACAATTAAATCCTAAAATTTACATTAAAATCCACAATTCATACAACACCTTTAACAATATCCATCATCGGAAAGTTCAGTAAAAAGTTCATCTTCAACAGTTCATCATTGGCCACTCATAGTCAAGTCAATGTTAAAAGTTCAGGCCAACCAGAGAGTCAGGTCCATAGTTTATGGTTTTACTGTGCTGCTTGCAGAAGGCACAATTTTGTAATAGGCCTTACTAAGATACTAGTCTTTGTCTTCACACGTGCAGAACGAACTAATCCTTTTTTATCGACAAAGGTTTCTTCAATCCTGCCCAACAACCAGGAGCTGCGGGGGGCCAAGGGATCCGCTATCAGCACAATGTCTCCTGGAAAGAGATTTTGTTTCTCCTTATTCCACTTGTTACGCTCCTGTAGCAACGGAAGATATTCCTGTATCCATCTCTTCCAAAACAGGTTGCAAATATACTGAGCCTGTTTCCATCTTCTTTTTGAGTAACAATCTCTGGCATCAACCAGGCCAGCAGGTAACACTGGTTTGCCCTTCATGGTCAGCAGATGGTTAGGGGTAAGAGCCTCCAAATCACACGGATCATCAGACAGCTTTGTTATTGGGCGGTCATTTAAAATTGTCTCCACTTCACACAACACTGTATGGAAGCCCTCATCATCCAGAGTCTGTTCACGTAACACCGATGTCAGGATCTTTTTCGTCATTCCGATTATTCGTTCCCAGACTCCGCCGTGATGAGATGCTGCAGGAGGATTGAAGCTCCACTTAATGCCTTGCTGGAGAAAGGACCTCTGTATTTTGTTTTTGTCCCAAGAAGCAATGGCATCCTTTAGCTCCTTCTCTGCACCGGTAAAGTTTGTTCCATTGTCGGATCTCATGTGTGTCACTTGGCCCCGTCTGCAAATAAATCTTCTCAAAGCGTTTATACACGAGTCTGTGTCTAGAGCATATGCGACCTCAAGATGTACTGCTCTACTTGCCATGCATGTAAAAAGCACTCCATACCGCTTTACCAGACTCCTTCCTCTTCTCACCTCCACTGGCCCGAAATAATCAACACCAACATTAGAGAAAGGAGGAAGGTCGGGAGTAACTCTCTCAGAAGGCAAATCTGCCATTTTTTGGTCCAAAAGTTTTCCTCTTTGTCGCCTGCAGGTGAAACAGTTTGAGATGATCCTTCTGGCAGCAGCATTAGCATTAATGATCCAGTATTTTCTGCGCAGAGTTGACAGGACATGATTTCTGCCTGCATGGCCCAAACAAAGATGGACTTCTCTCAAAATCAGAGCAGATGCATGATTATTTTTTGGCAAGATAACAGGATGTTTCATTGACTCTGGCAACGCCGCTCTTCTCAAACGCCCTCCAACTCTCAACAAGCCATCCTGCAAAATGGGATCCAGCTTGTACACAGAGCTCTCCTTTTTCACTCCAGAGCCACCAGATAAGGCCGCGATCTCACTTTGGTAGGTTTGTTGTTGAATGAAACGAACAATGGCTGTCTCGGCCTCTCTCACATCCTCAACTGTCAGGCCTTGTCCACGCACTGTAGCCTTCCACACCTTTATTTCTTGGTCCACAGTTTTAACATCCAACGGAGCTTTATTCATCAACTCCTTTCTGAGGGATCTCAGCGTTAGTAAAATCCTTTTGAACTTCATGAACCATGCTACAGCGACTTTAAGTCGTATCCAATCAGAAAAGTGAAGAATCAACTGACAAGTAGGATTTTGGTCAGTTACACTGATAGAATTTACCAAAGTTTCTTTTTTAACCTCAGGATCACTGTCAACAATGTTGAGGTCCAGCCTTATGAGAGGCCAATACTTTTCCATGTTGGTCAAAAACTGTGGTCCTTCCAACCATCTGTCTTTGGTTAACAGCTGTCCCATACAAAGACCCCTTGATGCATCGTCTGCTGGATTCTGTGCTGTAGGTACATGTCTCCACTGTGACACTTCAGATGCTTCTCGGATAGCGGCTATTCGATTGGCCACAAACACATGGAACCTCTTATCCTCGTTTCTGATGTACATGAGGACTGAAGTGCTGTCTGTCCAAAACACAGACTTTTCCAGCTCAAGTTGTAGTTCATTCTGAAGCATTTTATCAACACGGACAGCGAGGACTGCAGCTATCAGCTCCATACGAGGGATGGTAATTTGTTTCAATGATGCCACTCGAGCCTTGCCAAGCATAAAGGCAACATGTACACCATCTGCTCCTTGCTGTCTGAGATAGCTCACAGTGCCATAACCATCCTGGCTTGCATCTGCAAAATGATGTAACTGCACCTTCACAGATTGCCCGAAATCATTTGGTTTGACACATCTGTTGACCTTGAAGTCTGCCGCCCTTTCCAGGTCAGAAAGCCACTGTTCCCACTGTAACTGCACGACTCGAGGGACAGGGTCATCCCAGCTGTACTTCATACGACACAGCTCTCGCAGAAGGAACTTTGCTTTAAGTGTGAAAGGAGCCAGAAACCCCAAGGGGTCGTAAACAGAACTCACGACTGATAACATGCCTCTTCTGGTATGTGGTTGTTCTTTAACTGCTTGCTTAAAGCTAAACGTGTCTGTCTCAACACACCAGAACAGACCCAGGGCTCTTTCGAGTGGCAGCTTATCCCTGTCCAGATCCAGCTCAAGCACATTTTTTGAACGATGCTCCTGTGAGATGTTACACAAAACTTCACGGCTATTGCTCATCCATTTGCTCAGTGTAAATCCTCCTCTTCGACACAATTCAACCAGTTTGTTGACCATGGTGATTGTGTCACTTTCTGATGTCAAACTCTTGAGCAAGTCGTCAACATAGAAGTTGTTGCTGACAGCACTTGTCACTTCTGGAGCAAAGTCGTGATTGTTATCTTCAGCTGTTTTACGGAGTGCGTAACATGCACAACTGGGGGAGGATGTTGCACCAAAAAGGTGAACCTTCATACGATACTCCACAAGATTTTCTTCTGTATCTCCCCCAGGCCACCACAGGAAACGCAACAGATCTATATGTTCTTCATCCACTCTGGCTTGATGGTACATGGCCTCTATATCAGCCATCACAGCCACCGGCTCCAGTCTGAACCTTGTGAGCACTCCCAGTAACGAGCTCGTCAAATGAGGACCTTGTAAAAGCTGCTTATTCAGAGACACACCCTTGAACTCTGCACCACAATCGAATACCACACGTAGCTTCCCTTTCTGAGGGTGCCTCACTCCGTGATGTGGAATATACCACACACCACCATCTGATCTATTGAGTTCGTTTGATGGAACCTTCTCAGCAAATCCACGCTTAATCACATTCTCCATGAACTCCGTATACTCATCATGAAGTGCCTTATCCTTCAGAAACCTTCTCTTTAGGCCACTCATTCTCTGCTGGGCAACACTGATGTTATTTGGGAATGAAACCATGTCGGTCTTGAAGGGAAGTTTCATCTTGTAGTGCCCATCTTGCAGCTTGACTGAACGGGTTACAATGCTCATAAACCTTTTTTCTTGCAGTGACATATCTTCTTGTTCACTTGAACACTCATTGAAATCATGGTTGTACTGATTTATTAATAACTCCTCCAGCTTATCAACTGCAGTCCTATTCACATTGACCACACGGCAGCTGTTCTGCTCACTGCTGCTTCCTCTCAGTGGCCCATTGATCACCCATCCCAGTAAGGTTTTAATAGCATACGGTCCCTCTCCAACACTATTAACAACCTCCCAAGGCTCCATTAATTTTGAGGAGTTTGTTCCAATCAGTAGGTCAACTTCAGCTTGGATTTGTGGAATACACACATGTTTTAGATATGCCACATTCTCCAATTCTGCTTGTGACATCATATTTCTTGTGGACACAGGCATTTTCTTCTGCGTATACACATCAGGCAGAGAATAGAATATTCCTTCACTGTAGCCAGCAATCTCCAGATCTCTGAGGACATATGTTGAGACCTTCTGCTCAGGAGCCATTGTACGGAGGTGAATATTGGCCTTAGTGCCAGTTAACTTTAACCTTTTCATGAGATTTTCAGAACAGAAAGTGGACGTACTTCCTGGGTCTAAGAATGCATATGTGCTTATGATTGTGTCACCCTTTGAGGACTTTACTTGGACTGGTAGTATGGACAAAATGCCATCACTGCTGCCGGCTCCTGTATGGCCACAAGTTGAAACAAGTGTATCAACAGAGTTGGTCTCAGGTGTGGTTTTGTCTATGTCTTGTGAAATTTTATCAAAATGGAGAACAGTTGGATGCTTGTTGCCACATTTTTTGCAACTCATGCGCCACTCACAATATCTGCTTATGTGCCCCGGGCCTAAGCAGCCAAAGCACACACCCTTCTCCATCAGAAAGCTTATTTTTTGCCTGTGCGTCTTCTTCTCCAGCAGAGGGCACTCTTCCACCTTATGATCATTAGAACAGTACAAACACTTTGATTCAAACTTGGGCCTTATAGTTTCGTCATCTGTGACTACATTGGTAGCAAAACTGTTTCTTGTTTTTTGAGGAGACTTGCTTCTTACATTTTTATTTTGTTTTGCATAGTTGCCGTCCTGCAAATCTCCAAAAATCGGATCAGACACAATCCTGACTTGCTTCTCAACAAACAGAACAATGTCCATAAAGCTGGCTCTACGGTTATTATACTCCAAGAGTTCACTGGCCTTAGTTCGCCACCGTTCTCTTAATTTATAAGGAAGTTTTTGAACCACAGCTTTCATATTGGCTGGCATATCCAGCTCCTTTATATATTCCAAATCTTCCATAGCCGTGCAACACTCTCTGAGGAACAACGAATAGGCCTGTAAACCTGTTACATCCTCGGGCTTCACCATAGGCCAACCAAGCACCTTGTCCACATATGCAGCTGATATTTTTAACTCATTTCCAAAATGCTTGTTTAACAACTCCATTGCTCTTACATATCCTCTGTCAGGGGCCATATGCTGACAACTACGTACTAGTTCTTGCGGTTGCCCTCTTGTGTACTGATGGAGGTAATATAAACAATCGCCTGTATTATTTGTCTTGCTCTCCACACAGTACTGAAAGGCTTTCATGAAGGTTTGAAAGGACAGAGGGTTTCCATCAAAGATTGGAATTTCTCTCATTGGTAGAGAATTTGAATATTGCTGCTGGACAAGAAGTTCTGTGATTTGATTTTGGTTTTGCAACAAGGAGTATAAATTGCCATCTTGGTTTTGAAGCGATGACACATATTGTTTGGAGTCTTGTTTTATGTTCATTTGATGCGGTTTCATTTTTTCCGTATTGGATTGAATTATTGTATTACATCCTTTTTTATTCATGGGTGCTTGTACCTTGACATCATTAGTAGTTGATTTATTTTGCTCATTGACATCCGTTTCCACTGGATTAAATGATTTTGCGTTGGGATTTAAAGGATGTTTTTCTTTCGGTTTTGCACCCATTCTCACATGAGACTCCTTTCCATTAGACACAGCGCTGTGCACATCTTCATTCATTAACACCGCTAATTTGGCAGCTGAAGCTGCGAGCTCAGTGTCTAGTTCAAGCTGCTCCTGTTTTCTTCGTAGATGCGCTGCTTGCTCTTCCAAATCATGTTTTTTCTTTAAGGCCGCAGCGCGCGTCTCGAGCGCAGCCCTCTCTGCCTCAGTTTGGAGGCGTTTTGTTGAAATGGAGGAGCGTCCACTTCTTGAGCTGCGATTACTACCGCTCTTTGATGATTTACGAGATGCACTGGATCCAATACTTGATTGACTGTGATTAGACCGAACATCCGCTTCAACAAGTGTCTCAGCTTCTTCGTTGTCCGCGTTTTCCCCATCAGCGTCAGTATTTGTCAACCACACATTCACGTGCTTTACAAAATCATTGACACCCAGCATTTTTGCTTTATACCATATGATATGTTTCTCAGCCTCCTCTTTGGGAAGCAGCCCCAGCAACGTATCATGAGTGTTTTGTAGTTCGTTGCACACACTTTTATATTTGTCAAAGGTGCATTTCACTTCATTTTCACAATCTCTGTCCGTCATCAGTTCAGCAATAATAGCCCTTAATCTTCCAGTTTTAGTGAACATACATTTTCGGGACTTTTGTAAATTGTCAATTTTGTCCAGCAGAGCTTTAGCGGTAAGTTGCCTTGGTCGCTTTGGATGGAAGTCGTCTGTGCGCACTGCAGCCGCACCGACATTTGCGTCGTCATTTTGTACATTTTCCTGTGGATTACAATCCGTTTTGCAAACCTCCGCATCTGCATTTTCCGATTGCAACACGGCGACTTTTGTCGTAACCTTTTGCGCAGCATCCATCAATACAATCTTTAAAGCACCTCAGTTACTGACGACTTGAGCTTGTTCCTTCGTGTGAGTGTGTGTGGCTGACACTGACCTTCTCATTGGCGTTTCATTCAGTTAATTCACAAACTTGTTTCGTTCACTTGGCAAAGATCTTCCAAACTCTTCTTTCGATCCGCGCTGAGTCACCATTTCTTCCTCAAACAGCTATACCATTAGCTGGAACTCACGCGTTCCAATCCATGGAGCGAGTTTTTGACTTATGTTCTGACTTATCTGACTGGGTGTAGTTAGAATTGACGCGCGTACTCCAAACGTTCATTAGATAAACTTTATTGACAACAAATAACTATATCAATGGACATGGCAAACACGGTCAAAAACTGTGTGCTCACCCAGTCACTCACACACCTACACTGGAGAACCCATCCATATAGTCTCCACCCCACCGCACCCACAACACGCCCACTCATGACGTACGATTCATTCATAAATTCATGCCCACCACCGCGCACACACACAATGGCTGGAACACCCAATAATAAGCAATACTCAAAATAGATTCAATTTATGGTTATCACGTGATTTATCTTTACATGGGAGAGTGCTCTTGTCTAAAGCTGAGGGCATATCTAGATCAGTTTATGCCTCACTCTCCTTGGAAATGCCCATCGAAATATCAAAATCACTGAACTCGCATATGTATAACTTTATTTGGAGGAATAAACCACATTATCTCAGGAAGGAAATTTTAACAAACAGTAAAAATAAAGGTGGTTTAGAAGTGTTGGATTATGATTCATTAAACAAAAGCTTTAAAGTCAACTGGATTATTAAATTAATAAAAAACAAAAAAAAAAGTATATGGAACATTTTCCCTGATTCTATTTTCAAGAATGTGGGAGGAATTGAATTTCTTCTCAAATGCAACTATTCTGTTACTAAACTACCTATTAAACTGGCAAACTTTCACAGACAAGCATTCTTGGCATGGACTTTAGCATTTAAACATAATTTTTCACCCCACAGATATTATATCTGGAATAATCAAGATATTCAGTTTAAACATAAATCTCTTTTTATTCAAAGGTGGTTTGATTGTAACATATTTCTTGTAAAGCAACTAACCAATGAGAATGGTATATTACTATCTTATGATGAATTTCTCCAAAAATACGAACTGCCTGTCACGCCTAAGGAATATGCTGTGGTGTTTGATGCCATCCCGCAAGGTGCTCTACTGCTTCTCAAAGACTGCTCCAAAGACACTACTTGTAATACCAACATAGGACAATGGAGAGATGGTATTTTTTCTGGGGGACATAGACATTCTCAACAAAAGATGCAGAAACAAGGACATACGGAATATTATTGTTGGAAACACTACTCCTCCATCTCAACATGTCTGGGTGTCTCTATATGGCAGTGTCAATTGGAAGAAAGCATGGAATGTCACAAACACATACTGCCTAACCAACAAGATAAAGGAGGTGTCTTTTAAGATTCTTCACAGAATATACCCTGCAAAACATGTTCTGGAACGGTTTAAACTGAATATTAACTTTTCGTGCGTTTTCTGTGGACTACACAAGGAAACAATTATTCACTTGTTTTTTGAATGCATGTACTGTAAAATATTTTGGATTGATGTTCAAAACTATCTCTACCGGAAAATTGGACAATTAATTATTTTAAATGCCAAAGATGTATGTATCTATTTTGATCGAAAAATTGATAGAGATGTGAAATTTGTTATTCAGCTTTATATTTTAATGGGAAAATATCACTTACATAAAATGAAATGGGCTGACAAAAAACCAAACTTCTATACTTTTCTTGCAGACATGAACCTATATATTTCTATTACTATTACTTCAATACAAAACAAAAAAGCAGGTAAAACAATGTATATACTAGAAAAGTACAGTTTGACTCCTGGCTCCTCTTAATATTTTTGGTATGAATGTTGTTTTTTTGTGGTTTTTTTATGAATTATCTTCCTCTGGTTTAATGTGTGTAATGTATCCCCTGGCACTATTTCCTCCTTGTTGTAACTACATGTATAAACGTTAATAAAAAAATAATAATAATTAAAAAAAATAAAAAAAAATAAAAGATTCAAAAAAAAAAAAAAGAAACACAACTTCCTGTTTTATTTTGTGACGTCACTTCCTTTAGCTCTGAAGTGTGTTGCATTAGCAGCTCTTTTTGGACCAAAGCCTTGGACTGGAAGGAAGTGAGTTTGGAGGCACTGCCTTCAACACCAAGGCAAGGTAAGGTACCTAGGCTTTGGGAAACAGCCCCTGACTAACCTCTCTAGCACTGTTGGAGCGGACTGCGGTCCCTGCCACTATCTGACTGTAGCTAACACTAGCCTTCACTAAAACTCCGGACAGCCGCTCCTCTAACTCGGACACCCTGGCCTCCAAAGCTCCCACTACACTACACTTAACGCAACTACTATCATCTGTGAAGGAGGCAGGGTTCTGACTCGACATACGGCAAACTGAGCAGGACAGCGCGAAAGAGGCACAAGTAGACGGGGTAGCCATGGCTAGGCTAGCGGGCTAAGCTAGTAGTGATGGGTCGGTCGTGAACGAGTCGGTACAAAGAGCCGGCTCTTTTAAGTGAACGATGAGAGCCGAGTCTCACAAGTGAGCAGTTTTTTTTTTTTAAGGTTGCATGTTTATCAAGCTCTACATACACCGCTCTCTGTGTATGTATGTGTATATATATATATATATATATATATATATATATATATATATATATATATATATATATATATATATAAAGAGCAAATTTGTAAAGATGCATGCATTTATTATAAGTGCATTTATTTATATATTTATTCATGTAATTATTTGTATATTTTTGTATTTTTTCTCTGTATTTATTTCTGTATATTTCTTAATGTATGCAAATCAGGGGGTGGGTCTGGATGCCGCTGCTGTAAGGTCATTGGTTAATCTTTCTCCATGTAAACAGATTGGCGTCTTGTCCAACATAGACACTGCTTAACACGAGCTCTGCTTCAGTCTATTGACAGTGGCACAGATAAAAGAGCGGGTCATCTGGTGACTGGAGTATCGGCAGTTCGAATCCTGCAGGGGCACAGTCGTTGTGTCCTTGGGCAAGACACTTTACCTGCCTTGCTCTCAGTGTGCGTTAGTGATGGCAAAATGAAGCCCCATGAAGCACTGAAGCGTCGCAGCCAACTGCGTCACACATGGTTCGAAGCATCAAGGTGCTTTATTTGCTCCACTACGCCATCATGTGGACAAAAAAATGTATAACATGCTGAGTGCTTACAATAAATGTTGGGGGCTGAAAGACAACATTTGAGAATTTAGAGAGTTGTGATGTAAAATGTGCTTGTGTTACTTTGCTTATGTCTGTGCTTATGCAACAGGTAAATGTGTTTAATAAAGAAAACACTTAAATGTATTCATTTTTATTTAGAAATAATATTTTTTCTAAAGTATTTGGCCTCAGGCGGTTTCTTTGTTTGCAAAGGATTTCGCCTGCTTTTGAAAAATAGAATACGAAAAGAAGCGCAATAACCCAAAGACACCAAATGTGAGGGGGAATCATTGCGTATCACGGTCGCTTTTATTTTGAATCGTGCTCCAAATCTGCAAATCATTTTCTGAATCAGCCACGTGGTACGGCCACTTCCCGAGGCTTCGAACGTCACCACATACGTCATCAACACACGCATCGATACTACAGTCTATGATCGATACACGCTTCAATAGACACGCCCCAATCTGTTTAAATGGAGAAAGATTAACCAATGACCTTACAGCAACGGCATCCAGACCCACCCCATGATTTGCATACATTAAGAGAAATACATAAATAAATAAATACAGAAAAAAATAAATACATACATTAATAAATGCACTTATTTTAACAAATGTGATATTTATTTATATATATATTTATTGTTTTGGCAGCCACAGTCCTCCATATGTGTGAGCTGGGAGGAAGAGCCACAAAGACGACGAGAAAGCCTCGGAGGACTCTCACACAGGTGAGGAGGATCTGCACACAGACACACTCACATCAGCGAGGTGAGGTCAAAGGTCGTTCTAGACTCAAGTCAAGACGTGTTTTACAATGAAAAATAGACTGGACTTTCTTCTTGCAGCTCCAGCGCTCAGACCATAGATCTAAATAATAGAGATGGGCGGGTCCCATTCAGCCCCATTCATAGTAATGATCCCGAGTGGTCTGTGAAATGAACATGGCTACGAGCCTCCACAGAGCTCCAGAGCCTGTCAGTCAGAGATTTAAGCTCCACTTTTTATTGATGTACAAAAACCATTGTGGCTAAAACTATTATTTTATTTAAGGTAAAAGGACGAGCCGAGGCAAAAAGGTGTTTATTTAAAAAGCGTGTACCGACGCGTTTCAACTTGACTGAGTCTTCATCAGGGTAAAGTAACATCACAGGTGTGTGAGCCCCATTTAAACCAGGGGGGGTCACATGATCAAACACGTGACGTATAGAATACCAGACATTTTTCAAAGCTGCAACATGGGCAATGAAAAAATCATAAATATTTACACATTTTTACAAAACTCCAATGCGTAAACTGCAACATACGTTACACAAAAAAATAAAAACTTGAGATGGCAGAGAAGTGAACAATGAGCACAGACCAAACAGACAAGAAACTGGGCGCTCTTCGAAAAGTGCACAGGGGGCGGTCCTGAAAAACTGGTTGGAGTACTGGGTCAAGAGTATATCCCAATTTTTTAGGATGATACGTTTGTCATATGAGAGGTGACCATATTGCGTCGAGAAAAAGTCAAAACAGAGTCAAAACCACTGACAGAAAGGACCTCCTCACTGAAAAACGACCTGATAGATCACAGACCACAAACAACACAACTTTTTTCTCGACGCAATATGGTCACCTCTCATATGACAAACGTATCATCCTAAAAAATTGGGATCTACTCCTGAGTGACCCAGTACTCCAACCAGCTTTTCAGGACCGCCCCCTGTGCACTTTTGGAAGAGCGCCCACACTCAATAACCACCTTGTAAGGAGCGCTATGCCTTCACAAAAACAAAAACAGGGCACTTTTAAATGCGGCAGCTGCAGCCATTGCAGCGATGTAGTTCGGACAGACTCGTTCATGGATGTTCTCAGTGGCAAAGTGCACAAAGGTCAAGGATTTGCCAATAACACCACTTTTGTTGTGTACAGACTCCAATGTGAATGTTTTTACATCGGTCGAACGAAACGGAAATTCAAAGAAAGACTGGCTGAACATAAGTACGCTATACGAACTCAAAATGTACTGTACCTAGGCCTGCCACGATAAGTTTTTTTTTTTTAGGACGATATATCGTCCTAAAAAAATATCGCGATAAACGATAATATTGAGTATAATGCAAAAACTGTAAGCAACTATTTAATTGAAATGTATTGAACTTCTGACATTCAATATTAACACCTTATACCAAACAAAGTGCAAACTAGAAGGGTCGACATATTCTAGGACACTGTATCCATCTGTGCTTCTCAACCTTTAACATAACTTACACTCTCACCAGGTTCTGTTTGAACTAGGCCTGTCACAACATTTACAACAAATAGTCAATATACAGTATCAGCTTTAAAAATATCCCAATAACAATAATATTGATATTTCATCTGCATTATTCTGGTTAAATATTTCCTCACAAAAAACTCACTTCTGTGACTTCTTCTATATTAAATGTATGGATTCAAATAATACTGTATTATTGCAAAAGTAGAGTAGCCATATGTTGTGTTCTTTTTCCTTTTCTTTTCAAATATAACCTCCTGTACACACGGCCGTCGGGGTGAAGCAGCTTTTTTGGGAAACTTGTTGACTGTTTGTCAAACCGCTGCAGCATTTCTCTGTAACATAGTCGTAAGCCCTGAGTAATGTTCTCAGGACTATCGCGCTTGTATTTGGACAGTAACATAGTCCTAAGCCCTGAGTAATGTTCTCAGGACTATCGCGCTTGTATTTGGACAGTAACATAGTCCTAAGCTCTGAGTAATGTTCTCAGGACTATCCCGCTTGTATTTGGACAGTAACATAGTCCTAAGCCCTGAGTAATGTTCTCAGGACTATCCCGCTTGTATTTGGACAGTAACATAGTCCTAAGCTCTGAGTAATGTTCTCAGGACTATCCCGCTTGTATTTGGACAGTAACATAGTCCTAAGCCCTGAGTAATGTTCTCAGGACTATCCCGCTTGTATTTGGACAGTAACATAGTCCTAAGCCCTGAGTATTGTTCTCAGGACTATCCCGCTTGTATTTGGACAGTGGCTAAAGCGCTCGGGTTCCTCTCGCTAACAGTTGCGCTGATTAGCTTTGATGCACTGACTGGGCGGTGGTTTTTGTTGGAGAAACCTGCAGTCACATTAATGATGTTGTTCTCTCCGTGATGAGTTCTTTTGGCTGGAATTCCAAATGTTTTCACACGAGTCCCTTTTGCTCCGCGTTAAAGTTCACAGAAAGTGTCAGAATCAGCAGCTCCGTAGAAGCACTTTGTTTACACGCCGCCTCTCTCCAAAAGACGGGTTGGATGAAGCTCCGCTCACTCAGCGCTGTGATAGCGTTCATGTTTCTGTATTTATTTTAAGCACACGCAGCACGTGCATTTATCGAGACTAACAATGTTATCGTCCTTCCTTTTACTTATCGAGCGATAACTTGATATAGTAATTATCACGGCAGGCCTAACTGTACCCCATGGCCAAACATTACATGCAAGCAGGCCACGGCCGCCCCAATTCACCAAGAGCTCTGGTTATGGAAGTTATTTCACAGAACATGGGCGGTGACAAACTACAACACCTCCTCCACAGGGAGACGTTCTGGATCGACCGCCTCAAAGCCATGTCTTACCCAGGTCTCAATGAGGAAAGAGAATGTTCCCCTTTCCTCTCATTTTGCCGGGGCCGCGGTGTTTTCTATACTGATGCTCTCTACATGGACTGTTTTTTCCTTTGTAACTATGGTTGGTTACTTAGACTTTTCTGTGATCCTTAAAGACTGTTTTTGGTCACACTCCACACTGTGTAGGTAACTGTGCTCCTCCAGTTTCTTGTCTGTTTGGTCTGTGCTCATTGTACACTTCTCTGCCATCTCATTGGATTGGAGTTTTGTAAAAATGTGTAAATATTTGATTTTTTCATTGCCCATGTTGCAGCTTTGAAAAATGTCTGGTATTCTATACGTCACGTGTTTGATCATGTGACCCCCCCTTGTTTAAATGGGGCTCACACACCTGTGATGTTACTTTACCCTGATGAAGACTCAGTCGAGTTGAAACGCGTCGGTACACGCTTTTTAAATAAACACCGTTTTGCCTCGGCTCATCCTTTTTCCTTTAGTCTGCTTTGCCCCATGAGTTTGAAGAGCACCTGATTTGTAAGTTGGTTTTGCTATTATCCTTTAGCAAATGTACTTTTTCTACTACGCGGTGATCCAGCGAGCACTCTGCCTTCTCTCTTCTATAGGGATGGGTACCGTTAAACGGTGCCTACTTGGAACCGACCGAAAAGCTCCGGTCGGGGGTGGTATCGAAAAACTAAAATTCTTTCGGTGCCAACTTTCGGTTCTTTTTCTCTCCAGAAGTCAATATATGACCCGCAGCGAGTCTAAAAAAACATGAACGTGTGCGCAGATAATGAGCCGCTTCAGCGCAAATGGAGCGAAGCAAAACTATAACTTAAAACTATAACTTAAAGAGAAGCAAAGCTATAACGTACTAAACATTTGTAATAGAGACGGCTCAGCCGCGGTCTGCGCCAGGACTAAACCAGGTCCAGGACTTACACCGGTTGTAAAACCCAGAGTCAAACTAAACCAGTTATTATAAACCAGGACTGAATAAGAAATTTGAGTTTTTAGGCATATTGAAAAACAAAACAGAGCAGTGACAACAAGAAAGACGTGTTTACCTTTAGCGACAGACACGGAGGCTGAGTTTACGGGCTGTTGTTTACAACTTTACAAGCAGCTGCAGCGAGAGGAATATCAAAGATTGTTTGTGGAAAAGTTTGCGGTTTTAGGACTTTTTCCTTTTATACACGTTATTTTAATTGAATTCAAATGACATAGGTACCGAAAAAAGTACCGTTAAGGAACCGGCACCGAAAAGCAGGTACCGTTAAAGTAGTGGTATCGAAAAAAAACGAACGGTACCCATCCCTACTCTTCTATTATTTTATGGATTGGTTTATTTGGTCGGGACAGTGCATGTTAATGAACATACATGGGTCTCATGCATGTAAACAAGCCACACCGGATTGTAGCCGTGGGCTAATTTCCATCCGTCGTCCCCCATGCGCACTCTCAAACACACTCTCATTCATCCTGGCCTATTGTACATGTTTTTAGTGGGGGGGGGGTTATGATACATAGCCCAGTGTTGTCTCATGGATCATTGACATTTTCAGAAAAAGTAAAACTCTTTGGAGCCAGGCTTTAAAGCAGTTTAAACGAGGACCAAAGCTACATAGGAATCCTGTTTCCAAAGTGTCTTTTGGAGTCGCCAGCCACCAGGGGGCGGTATTACAGCAATGTCAGCTCCATGAGGACCAAAGAGTGGGCTTTCCTCGCCCACTGGCTCAGACAGTGATTTAAAAACAGATTTGTTGCTGATTCACAGTGAGCTGATGGGGGAGGGGTGATACTGTATGTGTGAAGGAGAACAGAGGGAGGGGGAGGGTCACACTAGGGCTGGGCGATATATCGATATGTTCTAATTCCATATCTCTTTTTAAAATATATCGTATATATCGGTATAGTCCAAATTTACGCTGTAATACTTGCTTCAGGCAAGCCGCTGAACGGAGCTCTGCACTGCTCCCAGTGCCCCGGCCCCGCCCCACGTCCCCCCTCAAGGGGAGAGGGGGGGGAGGGGGGGGCAGCTGGCACTCTTCAACAAACATGAAGAAAGCAACAATGTCTGTGATGCGTGCGGAGGAGAGCCCCTTGGTTGGTAAAACAAAAACCAGTGGCTCAATCATTTGGAGATGGTTTGGACAGAAGTGAATGTAGCGGCGAGATATGCTGCGCCATGTGCTTTTGTTTACGTGCGCTGCGCCATGTGCTTTTGTTTACTTCTCAGTCTAATTAAGGTTTGCGATAGATCGTGGATGTACTGTGAAATATCAGCGTTTGTAATGCTGCCACCGCGAAGGACTATCGCTTTTTCCCCGTTAGCATTGCGTTAGCCGCAACGCTAATCACTCCAGTCCCTCGCTAATACCCGCTCTGATGATGAGCAGAGAAGGTGAGCCTGTGCTGCTTGTAAAGAGTCGTTTGTGGCTCAGTTTAGGAGCTTATGTTTGGGAATGCTTTGGATAAAGAACTTATCTCAAAACCACTGACTAAAACACAGTTAAATCAAGAGCAAATACCAAGAAATTATTTGGGCTATTTATTTATTATATTTCATGATTATTAAGGACTAAAAAGTAAGTAATACTTTAAGTCATATTTCATTGTCTCAGTTTAGGCTTTAGTTTAGTTATATGCAACATAAAGTTATTAACAGCAAATGGGGTAGAAGAAAAATAAATAAATAAAATAAAAATTGCAATATTAAAACACTCCTATTTGGCAGTGACTTTGACTTAACATTTCATTTCACAGCTCTCACTTTGTGGAAAAAATATCGGGATATATATTGTATATCGATATTCAACCTAAATATATCGGGATATGACTTTTGGTCCATATCGCCCAGCCCTAGGTCACACCAGGTCTGCACTAAACTACATTTAGTGTTTTATACAATAAAGTGTGTAACACAACACTAACTCCTGTTTCTTTCTGCAGAGAAATGGACCCAGCTCAGCCTCTGAAGACTCCCCGCACACAGGGAAAGACATACAGCTGTGAGCAGTGTGGGAAAGGATTTACTACTTCACGCGATCTTAAACGTCACATGAGAATCCACACCGGAGAGAGGCCATACAGCTGTGAGCAGTGTGGCAAGACCTTTACTCAGTCATACAGCCTCACAAAACACATGAGGATCCACACTGGGGAAAAGCCCTTTGAGTGTGGCCTGTGTGGACATGTGTTTACTCAGTCATCCAGCCTCAAAGGCCACATGAGGATCCACACTGGAGAGAGGCCATACAGCTGTGAGCAGTGTGACAAGACCTTTACTCAGTCATCCAACCTCAAAGACCACATGAGGATCCACACTGGAGAGAGGCTATACAGCTGTGAGCAGTGTGACAAGACCTTTACTCAGTCATCCAACCTCAAAGAACACATGAAGATACATGCTGGGGAAAAGCCCTTTGAGTGTGGCCTGTGTGGACATGTGTTTACTCAGTCTACAAGTCTTAAATATCACATGAGAATCCACACTGGAGAGAGGCCCTTTGAGTGTGGCCTGTGTGGACATGTGTTTACTCAGTCTACAAGTCTAAAGTATCACATGAGAATCCACACTGGAGAGAGGCCATACAGCTGTGAGCAGTGTGGAAAGTCATTTAATCAGCTCTCAGGTCTCAGGCAACACAAGAGCGTCCATGATGGACTAAAGCCGTATGCGTGTGAGCAGTGTGGAAAAACATTCAGCCGATCAGAAAATCTTAAATTTCACATGAGAATCCACACTGGAGAGAGGCCATACAACTGTGAGCAGTGTGACAAAACCTTTACTCAGTCATCCAACCTCAAAGACCACATGAGGATCCACACTGGGGAAAAGCCCTTTGAGTGTGGCCTGTGTGGACATGTGTTTACTCAGTCTACAAGTCTTAAAAAACACATGAGAATCCACACCGGAGAGAGGCCATACAGATGTGAGCAGTGTGACAAGACCTTTACTCAGTCATTCAGCCTCAAAGAACACATGAAGAGGATCCACACTGGAGAGAAACAGCTGTGATGAGTTTGGTCAGACCTTCAGATATTTTCCGATCAAATGTACTTCATGACATGAACATGTCTGTGTCGTTCACAGAGACTTATCCAGTTCACTCTATTTCAAACTAATGTTTCACAAATGAAACAAATATGGATTTATATTTGTGTCACCTTCAGAAGTGCAGTGGAAATGTTACAAGCCCCGAATTCACATTTTGAAAAGAAAATATTAAACAAATCTTTGTTCTGCGCTGTGGAGGACCGTGGCTGCCAAAACAATAAATATATATATAAATAAATACATACATTTAAAAAAGATTAAATTTGCAAAGAAATGCATGCATTAATTAGAAAAAGTGCATTTATTTATTTTTGTATTTATTTATATATTCTGTATTTCTGTATTCCTGTATTTATTTATTTATTTCTGTATTTATTAATTTATTTCTGTATTTATTTATTTCTGTGTGTCTATATGCAAATCATGGGGTGGGTCGGGATGCCACTGCTGTAAGATCATTGGTTAAATGTTTTCCTTGTTCCCAGTTAGCTTGTCCAGCATAGGCATGGCCATGAGCTCTGCGAGAGTCTACAGGGGCTGTGTCCGAATGTACACACTATTCCCTATATAGTGCACTATATAGTGATCACGCCATTTTGTAGGGGTGTCCGAATGTCCAGAGAGAAAAAAGTAGTGCACTCAAAATTTCCCACAATGCATTCTGAAAAGTAGTGAGCATCAGCGGTCACTAAACGGGTCAATATAGCCCACAATGCATTGCGAGAGTCGGAGAAGAATGCCTGACAGCGACAGGTCTTTGAACTAAACAACACGACGGAATGAAATCAGCTGTTTCAATCGTGTGTTGCGTATTTATCATGAATAAATGACTTAAATATAAACGGTTACGGTGAAAAATGCTAGCGTTAGCTGCTTACCTTTAGCTCGAGCTGTTAAATGACCGATAGCTTCCTCTCAAATAATCCAAGCCATTCATGTAAAATCCATGTTAAATATATCTGACTCCATAAATAGTCCACCGTTTCATGAGTTTGGTTGATCTTTTTCCGGAGTTTAGCGAACTTTTAGCAGATGTAGTGCACTCATTCTGCTGGCGCTTCGGACACCGGGCTCTGACCTGCTTTCTGCACGTCTTTGAGCTGACGCTGGAGTGTTTTTTTTTCTATATGATAGTTTTAATTTAAATGTCAAATAAAACGCCTGTAAAAGTGCCAAAACTGTCATTCTGTTTCATAAAATAAACGTTTGTAACAATAAATAAATTCAGAAAAAAAAGAGGAAAAAAAATCTGCACGCCGCAGCGCGCCTGACGTCACGCAGCTCGGAGAAAGTAGTGGGCTTCTGTCCGAATTGCCAACAGAATCAGTGGACTATATAGTCTACTATATAGTGCGGGCCTATGTAGTGAATGAGGGGTTAGGGAATAGTGTGGACATTCGGACACAGCCAGGGTCATTATTACAGTCGTTCACTGTAAGTTAAATTTGATCAATCAGCTGAAGTTAGACTGATGTTATACTGAAATCAGAGTTTATTATTGTGCACTTTTGATACACGGCTGAACCTAAAGCAAGAACAGTCCGAGTCCTCCAGCAGCGAGACAAATTACGCAAAACCGCGGGAAAAAGTTCACTTAAGTCATGAGCCTGTTGCCCTTCTCTCAAGTCGTGGTCATTCGTCTGATAATCAGCTCAACTTTACCATAACTGCGTTTGAGATGGAGGCGGCTCTAGGATGCAGAGCGTTACGACGTGAGAGCAGAGCCTTACATTCACGAGGACCTGCTCCTCTGGCCACACGTCCTCCACATAAAACAGTCTCACGAAGGCTCCTCGGCGCCGCTGGAGTTACCTTTACCGCTCACGAGGCCTTTGCAGCCCAAACACTGCTGTTCCGTTCGCTCGGACGCAGTTGTGAACAGAACATTGCGTGTTTGTGTTACGTCTAAACGCCCCCAAATTTTACTTTTTGTGAGGACTCCCTAAGCACCCCCTGGGACAATGTCTGGCGCAGCCGCTGCAACTCAGCGGTGTAGTCTTCTACGTGATACGCAGGTATACGCTGCTGTATCAAAAGTGCACAATAATAAACTCTGACTTCAGTATAACATCAGTCTAACTTCAGCTCATTGATCAAATTTAACTTACAGTGAACGACTGTAATAATGACCCTGTAGACTCTCGCAGAGCTCATGGCCATGCCTATGCTGGACAAGCTAACTGGGAACAAGGAAAACATTTAACCAATGATCTTACAGCAGTGGCATCCCGACCCACCCCATGATTTGCATATAGACACACAGAAATAGGGCTGAACGATTTAGAGAAATAATCTAATTGCGATTTTTTTTCTTCAATATTGCGATTGCGATTTAATATGCGATTATTGTTGCAAGGTCCTCTTCTCATGTATTTTTCACCTAACACAAGCAATAAATCAGCCTGTTTCATAACAATATTTGAAGTGAAAATTGCAACAAAATTGTTGCTTGACCTATTCAAAATGTGTGTGTACTGCACTTCTTAAACTGTCTGAACTTAACAGTACAGTCTATAAATAAATGCTAAATTATATAGATATTAAAAAAACAAAACTCACTGATCCAGTCAGTAACATCACCCAGACTAAAGTGCAGGAAAGTAAGAACAAACGTCTGCTTTAACTAGTTGGAAAAGTTTTAGGAAATCAAACTCCCAATTAATACAAAATAAGCTATTTAATTTATTAAATAGTACTTTATTATTTCGGCCAATCAAATCCCTGTCTGAGTTGCTTCAGATGCGCGTTATTGAAGGACACGGAGAGGCCAGATGGAGCACACGCCAAAACACAGTGGAATTAAGAGCAGCATTTTGGTTTTGGGATGTAACTTTGGACAATATGAAGAAATAAAAGAACACTGACACAAGGAGACGTCGACATGAGGCCAGACACAGACACGTCTCTTTGACTCGCAGCCATTTAGTGACATTTCAGCTTAAACAGCACATTTCCTCAGCAAAATAAGACATGACACGGACTCCTGCCTCGGATCGTAGTTAGATCGTAGTTAGGTAAATAAAGGCACATGGCCTCCGCGGATACTTAATGGCCATGAAACGTCATTATGCTTTTGAGACAAGTTCTTTATCCACAACATTCCCAAACATAAGCCCCCTAAACTGAGCCACAAACGACTCTTTACTCTTTACAATCAGCACAGACTCACCTATATATGTCTGTGGAGGCAGAGGCGTAGAATCCGGAGGTGAGGGAGTTTCTGTGATCACCAGAGCGTGTAGTAGCGGCGACGGAATGGCGTGATTAGCGCTGCGGCTAACGCAATGCTAACGGAGAAAAGCAATATTCCTTCGCGGTGGCTGCATGATAAACGCTGATATTTTCACTGTACATCCACAATCTACCGCGCACCTTAACTAGACTGAGACGTAAACAAAAGCACGCGACGGAGCGGACTTTGCTGCCATATCTCGTTGCTCCATTTACTTCCCAAATCGCGTGCCCTGCGATTACGAAATCGCGTTGTGTAATATCGCGATAAAATTGCAAATGCAATTAATCGTTCAGCCCTACACAGAAATACATAAATAAATAAATGCAGAAATAAATAATTAAATAAATGCAGAAAGGAATACGGAAATACAGAAATAAATATATAAATAAATACAAAAATAAATAAATAAATAAATGCACTTTTTCTAATAAATGCATGCATTTCTTTGCAAATTTAATCTTTTTTAAATGTATGTATTTATTTATTTATATATATATATTTATTGTTTTGGCAGCCACGGTCCTCCATACTGCGCACTCTAAAAATGATCCTTTAAATGGTCTCTTCATTCCCTTGTGTTGTTTTCCTCGTGTGTTTTTTCATGTTTGTGTCGTTCACAGAGACTTATTGAGTCGACTCTATTTCAAACTAATGTTTCAGACTTACCCAAATCTAGAAGCTTCTTGACTGGAGCTTACAGCCTTTATATAGACCAGTGTAACCCCTGTTTTGAAAGCTAAGACCTACAAAACTGATCTAAGACTTTGTTGCCACGTTGTCGTCACTTTTTTATTTATTTTTGTAACTGTTTTGTTGCTTTTTCATCACATTTTTCAGCGCCTTCATTTGTTCTTCATTATAAAACTGTTTTTATTAGAATAAAATCTTGTTTTTCAATGAGTTTTGTACCATTTTGTTCTTGCCGCTATATTGTGAAATCCCGTCAGTGGAATATTCATTTTGAAATCATTTTAGTTTAGTTTTAATTCTAGTCTTTGAATGAAAATGTGTTTAGTTTTACTCCAGATTTACCCAAACAATTGGTTATATTTTTAGTCGAGTTTTAGTGAAACAAATAACAAACCTTTAAAGAAGTGAATCAGTATAAAGATGAAACTCCTGAAAAGGGTTAGGGTTAGGGTGATTAGGGATTGTAATGTAGGGTTAACCTGGCGCTGGGAGCGTTTCCCCAGAGCCGCGCTCACGTCCCGCGGTCATGCATTCACAAACTGTCCCTCTGTCAACCCTACACTCCTCTCTCCGCCCCCCCACTCCAGCAGTGACTTTTGTCATAAGCATGTTAACGCTATGGGGCGCCGCTGTCCCTTGCGCGCCGAGTCCGACTATATTTAAATATTTTTTTCTCTCTCGCCCCGTCCTTTCGGCGTTACTGTACACTTCATCGATGCCAGCTGGTGGGAACTTTACTCCTTCGCTTTAGGTAGGCTACGTCTTATTGAACATGATTTATTTTCATCACCAATTATCATAGTTTAACAGCTTTCTTAAGCAGCTTGTGATGCATTTTGTAACAACCGGTCTCAATTTTAGTTATTATTTTTGGGTAGCACATATTCCGGCAGAAATAAAATAAACCATTTTAATCTATAGATTAATCTAGATTAATTTCAAAATTAATCTAGATTAAAACAATTAATCTATGCCCACCCCTAATTTTTAGGCAAGTTTATTTGTAGAGCACAATTCACAATTCATTCAAAGTGCTTCACAGTTGCATAAAAGGAAAACAGATCAAATCAATCATTAAAACATCAACATAAAGTTAATCAATGACAGTAAAATACTTTCAGTTTTCATCTGCTCGGGTAAAAAGAGCTGTTTTCAGCCTGGATTTGAACATTGTCAGAGTTGAGGCCTGTCTCACATCCTCATGAAGACTGTTCCAGATTTTAGCTGCATGAAACTGAAACGCAGCCTCAGCGTGTTTAGTCCTGACTCTGGGAACCACCAGGAGACCCCTCCCTGAAGTTCTCAGGGCCCGAGATGGTTCATACGGCTCTAACATGTCAGAGATGGACTTTGGTGCTAAACCATGAAAAGACTTGTACACAAGCAGAGCTGTTTTAAATTCTATTCTCTGAGTGACAGGAAGCCAGTGCAGAGACCGGAGCACTGGACTAATATGGTGGTATTTCCTGGTTCTAGTCAGGACTCGAGCAGCAGCGTTCTGGATGTTCTGCAGCTCTAACAGCTCGTTTAGAAAGGCCAGTGAATACGTGCACACCCCAAAAGATAATTAAATGTTTCATCAAAGTCTCGCGGTGTGAAGAATAAATCATCGACAGGACGTCTGAGCCACTTGTTCAGTTATTTTTGAAGCATTTTTGACTCTAATTCAATCTCAGCTCATATTCTCCTATAACAACTTGTGCCCAGACCTTCTTAACAGTCCTTTTCTTCTTGAGCTCCTGTTTCAGCCACAGCCCAGAGAAGAGGGGGAAGTGAAGGAGACAAACAGTAGTTAACCTCTTAACCCCCGCCTGGACCGAGGACATGTTCTCCAGTTTGGCTTTACTCAAATCTAAAAGCTTCTTGGAAAAAGTGTCAAAATAACAAGGATGAAAATGCAACAAAGAAGTGACAAAAGAGCAACGAAAACACAACAACAAATGTGACAAAAGGTCAGACCCACTTGTGTATGCAAATGAGGCGTTACACTGTTGCTCTCCAGTTGAAAAGCTTTTAGATTTGGGTAAAGCCGAACTGGAGAAAATGCACGCAGTTAAGGCGGGGGTTATGAGGTTAGAGTTTGTGTTTCTGCAGGGGCCCCTCACGCTAAAAAATAATGATACGATAAAATAATGATAAGAGGAGGAGCTCCCCTAATCAGTATTTATTTACATTTGCAACAAAAAAAAAGTATGTTTCAATATATATTACTGATTGCCTAAAATAAAAAATGATAAAAAAAAGTCTAAATATTAAATGGATTTATTTGGTGCATGTTAATGACCATACATGGGTCTCATGCATGTAAACGAGCCACACCGGATTGTAGCTCTGGCCTAATTTGCATCCGTTGCCCCCATGCACACTTTCAAACACACTCTCATTCATCCTGGCCTATTGTACATGTTTTTTTTCTTAAAAGTCAATGTGATGTGTAAAGCAAACGTCAGTGTGTGTGTGTGGAGGGGGGGCTTTTTTGTATTGTTGTTTTACTCATGTGAAACGTTTAGTTCAAAAGTAGTTTCTCTCTGCCCAAGATGAGATTAAAACTACTGTTAGGAAGATTTGCAAATGTATAAAATCGAATTCATCTCCAGTGTCTAGAAATGTGAAAATATAGAAAAAAGAGGAAAACAATTTGTTGAAATTTGGGGAAAAATAGAGAAAAAATTTGAAGAAAAAATAAGTAAAATTGGGGGGGAAATAAAATTGAAATAAATTGGGAAACAATTGAGAAAAAATAAGTAAAAAAGAGATAATAATGTAAATTGCTCAAACACATTTCTAAATGACTGCGATGGTAGTTGTGGATCTCAGCCTTCAGTCTGCTCCTCCAGTCTGAATACGTGGTTTCATGAGTAAAGCACAAATCCTTCCAAACTCTTCTTCTGTCACTGACGCCTCGGCCGACACTTCTTCCACTTCAGGAACACAACCTTTGGACAATTGAATTTGCGGCGGGACAGATAAAGGCCCAGTGTCGTCCTTTTAGACGCTTTTATTTTTAGCAGCGCGTCACAAGATCGGGACGAGAGCGGAGAGAACCCCCCCTCGTCTTAGTTTACCTGCAGCCAAAGCAAATAACAACACATCTCCATGGCGACGGGCCGGTGGTGTCCCGCTACCAGATAAAGAGGCAACGGCCCACGGTATGTTTTCGATACTGATTCCTGAACGATACTTTTCAATATCTCCAGGAGAAAAGTTATCGAGAAAAAAGAAAAGAAAACACAACAACGCCCAAAACCAGTAGACTTATGATTTTAAGTTCAACAGTGAATTTCAAAATGAAAAATGGAGCTCTGAGGCCTCGCTCCTGTCATTTAGGCAATAAGAAAGAATGTATGGGAAAACTGTTCAAGTCAAACTTGAAACTTGAGCAGTAGATTACTGACATAAATATGAGGAAAATATATCATTTTATAGAATGTTTTCACTTCAAAATCAGGCATGTAGGCTCTGAGTAGAGAGGGCCAAGATTGCTATATTTTCTGTGAACAAGTCATCAATCAATCTCTGTGGAGATAATGGGCCAAATTAGATCTACAGTCAGCTAGAGTGGACTCTACAGCTACGTTTAATACGTGGATTAACAATAGTAAATGTTATAGTCATGACAGAGCCTGGTTTAAATGTGTGAAGAGAAAGATAACTTTGAATATGCAAGACTTTTGACTCAAAGGCCTGACCAATCAGAGTGGGCTCAGAGCATTTGAATGTGAAAAGCTTTAGGTGTGGAGCAGGAACAATGAGCTGAAAAGAGGAGGAGGAGGGGGGGCAGCAGAGGTTTCATCCACAGAGGTGAGGGGGGGCTCCTTTGGGGAGGGGCTTTGCACACAGAGCTATAAAAGCCCCCAGTGACTTCCAGCTGGACTCTGGACCTCTGGACTCACAGAGCGGCTCCACAGTCTGTGCTGCTGCTGCCCCTCCAGGAGTCTGTCTGCACACAGGTGAGGAGGATCTGCACACAGACACACTCACATCAGCGAGGTGAGGTCAAAGGTCGTTCTAGACTCAAGTCAAGACGTGTTTTACAATGAAAAATAGACTGGACTTTCTTCTTGCAGCTCCAGCGCTCAGACCATAGATCTAAATAATAGAGATGGGCGGGTCCCATTCAGCCCCATTCATAGTAATGATCCCGAGTGGTCTGTGAAATGAACATGGCTACGAGCCTCCACAGAGCTCCAGAGCCTGTCAGTCAGAGATTTAAGCTTCACTTTTTATTGATGTACAAAAAACAGTGTGGTTAAAACCATTATTTGAAATTAAATATGTGATTATTGTTGCAAGGTCCTCTCATGTATTTTTCACCCAACACAAGCAATAAATCAGTCTGTTTCATAATAAACCATTTTAGATTTATTTAAAGTGAAAATTGCAAACAAACAAAACTGTGGCTTGACTTGACCTATTCAAAATGTGCACTTCTTAAAAACCTTCTGAACTTAACAGTCTATAAATAAATGAAAAGGATATTTTTGGTATATAGATATAAAACAAATAAACTCACTGATCCAGTCAGTAACATCACCCATACTAAAGTGCAGGAAAAGTAATAACAAAAATCTGCTTTAACCAACATTTAAAATAAAAAAAAATTATATCGAAAAGAAAAAAAACACTAAAAAGGAAATGCAGTATTGTATTCACTCAGTAACAGCAGTACACCACATAAGTGCAAAATGAGTACGGCACTATCAGCCAGACAGATTCTTCTGTGAGCTTACAGATTTGGAAAACCAGCATGTCAACCTTTGCTGGTTTTAGAGACGAGCGAGTGCAAGTCACTATATTCCCTCCAGTGCTGAAAAGACGCTCTGAAGGAGCACTCGTGGCAGGGACACTTGCAGAGTTGTGGAAAGTTGATCTTGTGCACCTTCCACCAGGCTAATGGGTCATCTTCTCCATCAATGGTAGGGGTCATGAGGTAACTGTTTAAAGCCAATATAATTCCACACTACTGACGTGCTGCTCCTCTTTGATTCCCAAACTTTCACCATCCAGCCTCAAAGCACACATGAGGATCCACACTGGGGAAAAGCCCTTTGAGTGTGGCCTGTGTGGACATGTGTTTACTCAGTCTGCAAGTCTTAAATATCACATGAGAATCCACACTGGAGAGAGGCCATACAGCTGTGAGCAGTGTGGGAAAGGATTTACTGCATCACGTGATCTTAAACGTCACCTGAGAATCCACACTGGGGAGAGGCCATACAGATGTGAGCAGTGTGACAAGACCTTTACTTACTCATTCAACCTCAAAGTACACATGAAGATACATGCTGGAGAGAGGCCCTTTGAGTGTGGCCTGTGTGGACATGTGTTTATTCAGTCTGCAAGTCTTGAATATCACATGAGAATCCACACTGGAGAGAGGCCATACAGATGTGAGCAGTGTGACAAGACCTTTACTCAGTCATTCAGCCTCAAAGACCACATAAGAATCCACACCGGAGAGAGGCCATACAGATGTGAGCAGTGTGACAAGACCTTTACTCAGTCATTCAGCCTCAAAGACCACATGAGGATCCACACTGGAGAGAGGCCATGAATGAATACATAAGAAAATAGTTCTTTTTTACGCATACCGTACAAAGTGTATGAACGCAGGCTGTACACATTTCAACGAAACTAACATTTTTAATTTCTGCCTAGAGTTACATTTATCTACACTGGTCTACATTGAAGAAGTTTTGTTTGTTTCGTTTGGCACAAAACTGATTCCATACTTTCAGAGGTGTCCTATTATTTACTTGATCAGAAATAACGTGACTAGAAAATAGCCTCATCTTTTGTACAGATGTAGGGTAAGTACTACTCTGTATTTTAGATCAGAGTTGTGTAACGTGAATGTAATACTTCATAATCTGTTCCTACTGATTTTTGTGCTCATAATGTGAAGATTGCAGTACTACTAGGTCAGCCATTCTCGGAGATACAAGGGCATGCTTGAATTCACAAAAATAGAATATACCAAAGCACATACATCACATCGTTTTACGTCTTTTTGTTTAATCCTTTATAACCCTGTACATTCCAGATGCCGCTATGAAGAGACCGTACAACATCTGAATATGAAGAGACGGTGGTTAAAACCATTATTTGAAATTAAATATGTGATTATTGTTGCAAGGTCCTCTCATGTATTTTTCACCCAACACAAGCAATAAATCAGTCTGTTTCATAATAAACCATTTTAGATTTATTTAAAGTGAAAATTGCAAACAAACAAAACTGTGGCTTGACTTGACCTATTCAAAATGTGCACTTCTTAAAAACCTTCTGAACTTAACAGTCTATAAATAAATGAAAAGGATATTTTTGGTATATAGATATAAAACAAATAAACTCACTGATCCAGTCAGTAACATCACCCATACTAAAGTGCAGGAAAAGTAATAACAAAAATCTGCTTTAACCAACATTTAAAATAAAAAAAAATTATATCGAAAAGAAAAAAAACACTAAAAAGGAAATGCAGTATTGTATTCACTCAGTAACAGCAGTACACCACATAAGTGCAAAATGAGTACGGCACTATCAGCCAGACAGATTCTTCTGGGAGCTCACAGATTTGGAAAACCAGCATGTCAACCTTTGCTGGTTTTAGAGACGAGCGAGTGCAAGTCACTATATTCCCTCCAGTGCTGAAAAGACGCTCTGAAGGAGCACTCGTGGCAGGGACACTTGCAGAGTTGTGGAAAGTTGATCTTGTGCACCTTCCACCAGGCTAATGGGTCATCTTCTCCATCAATGGTAGGGGTCATGAGGTAACTGTTTAAAGCCAATATAATTCCACACTACTGACGTGCTGCTCCTCTTTGATTCCCAAACTTTCACCATCCAGCCTCAAAGCACACATGAGGATCCACACTGGGGAAAAGCCCTTTGAGTGTGGCCTGTGTGGACATGTGTTTACTCAGTCTGCAAGTCTTAAATATCACATGAGAATCCACACTGGAGAGAGGCCATACAGCTGTGAGCAGTGTGGGAAAGGATTTACTGCATCACGTGATCTTAAACGTCACCTGAGAATCCACACTGGGGAGAGGCCATACAGATGTGAGCAGTGTGGGAAAGGATTTACTGCATCACGTGATCTTAAACGTCACCTGACAATCCACACTGGGGAGAGGCCATACAGATGTGAGCAGTGTGACAAGACCTTTACTTACTCATTCAACCTCAAAGTACACATGAAGATACATGCTGGAGAGAAGCCCTTTGAGTGTGGCCTGTGTGGACATGTGTTTATTCAGTCTGCAAGTCTTGAATATCACATGAGAATCCACACTGGAGAGAGGCCATACAGATGTGAGCAGTGTGACAAGACCTTTACTCAGTCATTCAGCCTCAAAGACCACATGAGGATCCACACTGGAGAGAGGCCATGAATGAATACATAAGAAAATAGTTCTTTTTTACGCATACCGTACACAGTGTATGAACGCAGGCTGTACACATTTCAACGAAACTAACATTTTTAATTTCTGCCTAGAGTTACATTTATCTACACTGGTCTACATTGAAGAAGTTTTGTTTGTTTCGTTTGGCACAAAACTGATTCCATACTTTCAGAGGTGTCCTATTATTTACTTGATCAGAAATAACGTGACTAGAAAATAGCCTCATCTTTTGTACAGATGTAGGGTAAGTACTACTCTGTATTTTAGATCAGAGTTGTGTAACGTGAATGTAATACTTCATAATCTGTTCCTACTGATTTTTGTGCTCATAATGTGAAGATTGCAGTACTACAAGGTCAGCCATTCTCGGAGATACAAGGGCATGCTTGAATTCACAAAAATAGAATATACCAAAGCACATACATCACATCGTTTTACGTCTTTTTGTTTAATCCTTTATAACCCTGTACATTCCAGATGCCGCTATGAAGAGACCGTACAACATCTGAATATGAAGAGACGGTAGAACATCTTTAGACTGGCCAATAAGATTCTTCTTGTATGGTGGAATCATTCTTCTCTGCAACGCCAAGAAGCAGCTGTGTGGTACAGGAGCGGTCCAGAGAAACGAAGACTAGGAGAATGTCGCAGAGGAGCCGAGTTGAACCCGTTTGTGTTGTCAGAGCTTCTTGTAAATAAATATTAAATCGAGAGATGCAAAGATGGTCTGCATTTAATGAATAACTAATTTGTGGAAAAATTATGAATGTGATCATGTCAACAGCGCTGAGGTGACTGGATGAAGATGGCAGCAGGTCTTTTCTGCACAGGTGGTCTGTCTTCTGCACAGGTTTCTCTGGGCCCTAATGAACAAAGGAAGAACATTAGAGTGACTCACCACAACAAAAAAGGATATTGATTACTGTTGGATGCTAAGGATCGAACAAAATTAGATCTGCATTATATTACAAATATTCACACGCTGTTCACATTCATGTACATACCCTGACCTCTTGCTACATAGTCATTGCTTTGTTCCAGTTTCATTTAATTTGGAACAACAGCTACTACTGGAACATTTGGCAGCACCCTAGGTTGGCTAATTATAGAGACCCTAAACGATTTATATAGCTGGGTTACATTTATCATGGCAACAAACTGGAATGATGTCTTCCCTGTAGCTGAGTCTTTAACTAAATCTAACTTCCATAGCTACAAAACGAAGCACTACAGTGTAGCTAACAAGTTGAAAGGCAGTAACTGCTATTTTAAGAGAGGAACGAGCATATAGGAAATGAGTAATAGATCGCACTAAAACCACAAAGTGTACACTCTATGGCTACAACTGAGGGCCACCTTAGCTTAACAGTTCACAACCTGTGTTTTTCTCCGCGCGGTGCGGACTCGAGTGGGTCTGAAGATCCAAGTGTGCTACTGGTGCTGTAGTTAGAAGATATGTCATGTCACTGTCTGAATCGGCTTCACATTAACTGTGACTGGTGACCGACAAAGAGCAGCCCGTTTTTAAAGTAACATTAGCCTACTAGCTCTGGACGTTGATAACTGCCTAGCCAGAAAGTGTTTTCAAACAAACACACAAAAAACGAAACAGTACTGGTATTTTAACAAACATCGCGCTTCTATACTTACAAAGAACCTCCTTAGAGTAACTAGGAATCTTCATGAAGGCTGATCTGTTACTTCCAATCCGTCATGACAGCATGTACTTCCAGCAAACATCAACAACACTGCGCATCTAGCTAGGAGGATATAGTCTCGTCTCTGATTGGCCGAGAGCGGACCAGGGCCCGCCTTCCCAGGGGTCAAGAACTGCATAGCATATAGAATATTGGTGCACTCAGCGCGTGTGGCAATGCAATATGCGATTTGCAATACAATCCAGAGGGAGGTGCTGTTTCACAACACATTAAATGAAACTTAACATACTCAAATAGAACTTTACAAGTCAAAATAGGATATAACATGAAACTTTGCAAAAAACAACTCCAAACTACATGCCATATTAAGAGTGAATAGAACAATGAATAAAGAGGCCGATTTTCCATGTCAATATGCTATTCATTTCAAAATCGTGTAATTGGAAAAATGTCAAGACATTGCATCGACACTTTACACATAGAATTGCCATTAGAACTTTTGGAATAGAACATTACAAGAAAAATAGGATATAACATGCAACTTTGCCATAAACAAATACAACATAAATACTAAAATAACATAATGCATAGCCATTTGACAAATGAATAGACAACTGAATTAAGGTGCCAATAGTCTTCCATAGGTGAGGCTGCGTTTCAGTTTCATGCAGCTAAAATCTGGAACAGTCTTCATGAGGATGTGAGACAGGCCTCAACTCTGACAATGTTCAAATCCAGCCTGAAAACAGCTCTTTTTACCCGAGCAGATGAAAACTGAAAGTATTTTATCTGCACTCTTGCCTTTTACTGTAATTGATTAATTTTTATGTTGATGTTTTAATGAATGATTTGATCGGTTTTCTTGTAATTTTATGCAACTGTGAAGCACTTTGAATTGCCTTGTGTATGAATTGTGCTCTACAAATAAACTTGCCTAAAAATATAACCAATTGTTTGGGTAAATCTGGAATAAAACTAAACACATTTTCATTCAAAGACTAGAATTAAAACTAAACTAAAAAGCTTTCAAAATGAAGAGTCCACTGACAGGATTTCACAATATAGCGGCAAGAACAAAATGGTACAAAACTCTGATTGAAATTCTTTGAAAAACAATATTTTATTCTAATAAAAACAGTTTTATAATGAAGAACAAATGAAGGCGCTGAAAAATGTAATGAAAAAGCAACAAAAAAAAGTTTCAAAAAGATGTTGCGACAACGTGGCAACAAAGTCTTAGATCAGTTTTGTAGGCCTTAGCTTTCAAATGAGCGGTTACACTGGTCTATATAAAAGCTTTAAGTTCCAGTCAAGAAGCTCCTTGATTTGGGTAAAGCCGAAGTGAAAAAAGAGTTCTTGGTTCAGGTGGGGGTTAAGAGGTTAAAGTGTGAAATAAGTGTAAAGCTTTACATTCCATCAACACTAAAACATCAGCAAGTCTGAAACATTAGTTTGAAATAGAGTCGACTCAATAAGTCTCTGTGAACGACACAAACATGAAAAAACACATGAGGAAAACAACACGAGGGAATGAAGAGACTATTTAAAGGATCATTTTTAGAGTGCGCAGAACAAAGATTTGTTTGGACAAATCAATTATTTTCTTTTCTAAATGTGAATTCTGGGCTTGTAACATTTCCACTGCACTTCTGAAGGTGACACAAATATAATTCCATATTTGTGGAAAAAAAAGTGTTTTCATATAAGTAAGATTTAGATTAAGATTTACATTCTATGACCTCCCTAAAAAACATCAGCATTTGTGAAACATTAGTTTGAAATAGAGTGAACTGGATAAGTCTCTGTGAACGACACAGACATGTTCATGTCATGAAGCACATTTGATGTGACAGTTTTTAAACTAAGCAAATAGTTCCATCACAATCCCATTTATTAAAGGAATAATAAAATAAAATATTAGATCAAATGAACTTCCTTTCCCCAGAGTCAGTTTTCTTTCTTTAAAATGATTTATAAATGTAGATGTTTGACCTTTAAAGTCGCTTCAGTTCTTGGACAGGCTGTTGTTGTGCTCTTGGGCAGGACACAGGAGGACGATGCTGCAGGTTTAACCACAGGGCTCCATCTTGTGGCCAATATAAGCAATGTATTTTACACCATCGTCATAGAAAAAGAAAATATGGTTTAAAAAAATGTACAATAAAAGGAGCTACAACATGTTTAATTTCCCGCCATTTCAATAATAATATATCAGCCACGTAATACACGCTGTGTTTGAGGACGTTATTTTAATCCGCCACAAGGGGGCAGTATTGCTCTTTTGACATGCGTTCAGCTAATATTCAATATGTGCACACGCCAAAAGATAATTCAATTTTAAATAATTGACAGTGTTACAGGCCTGGCTCTTTAAGAGCAGTGCATTGTGGGTTGTCTTGGGTCTGTGTGGTCCGATGTTTTGGCGCTCAGCGCTCTCTTCTGCAGCGGCCACTCTACATGTTCTGTTTTTGAATAAAAATGTGTCTTAACGAGAATTACGCCTGTTCAGCCTCTGGTGAAAGCGTAGGGGGCGCTGCTGAGCTACTGAAGGCCCTGGGGGGCGGACTGTCAATGTATATCGAATTCTGATTGGCGGATAATTCTGTCAATCATGTGTGCGGCCTGACAACACAGGGCCTGAGGAGGAGCAGCTCGACAGAGGTGTTTAAGGCACTTTTTGAGTAGGAAATTACAGTTACACATCAACAAAACCAATATAAGCGACTCAACTGTACATTATATAAATACATTAGTAATTAAATATACTATTAAGACATTTTACACTTTGTTTTCTTCATTTGGCAGCAGAGAAGGCCCTGCTGGCCCTGACGGCACACCCCTGTTTACCAGTTCCAAACATGTGCCAGAGCCAATCACTGGTCAGAAGAGACTAAAGCTGTTCAAGTCAGGTTCAGTTTAAGTGGTGCTGCTGGTGCAATGGTTTCATCGAGAAACACTGTGTCCTGGGGGCCCACGCTGTCGTCCACCCACTAAAGTCCGCCACCATTCCCATCCGAGTCTTCAACCCAGGGTCTACGCCTGTCACCCTGAAGAGAGGAGCCGTGGCCGGTGTCCTTCAGCCTGCCGAGGTGGTGGCCACCCTGGTTCGGCGCCGACCTTCCCCCCATCCAAGCCGGGGCCCATTAACTCTGTTTCTGTTCCTTCCCACTTGCAGGTCATGTATGGTGAGAGCTGCTCCATCTTGTCGGAGGGTGACCGCAACAAACTCCCCCATCTGCTACGTTCCTGATCCGATATCTTCTCTACCGGCCCTACTGACCTCGGCCGCACCAACATCGTGCAGCATGACATCCAGGCCACGCCAGGGCTCCAGTCAAGCAGCCTCCACGCAGAATGGCCGCCGACCAGCAGCTTCAACAGAGTCTGGACGCGGGTGTGGAGTAACAGTGGCTGGGCAGCGCCAATCGCAGTGGTGAAGAAAAAGGACAAGTCTCCCAGGCTGTGTGTGGACAGACCGCTGAATGGAAGGACCATCAAGGACGCGTATCCAGGACACTCTTGACACACTGTCCACGGCCAGGTATTTCAGCACACTTGACTTAACTCCAGGGTCCTGGCAGGTAGAGATGACACCTCGGGCCCGTAAAGCTGCAGCCGTCTGTACACACAAGGGACTTTTGGAGTGGAATGTGATGCCGTTTGGGCTTTGCAACGCCCCGGCCACTTTCCAAAGACTCATGGACAGGGTGTTAGCTGGGTTGCAGTGGCAGACCTGTCTAGTGTTCTTGGATGACATAGTGGTTCTGGGGAAGGACACTCCAGAAATGTTAGAGCGACTGGAGCAGGTTTTTATTTTAACTGCACGCATTGTCTGTTATTTTGACACTTTTTCCAAGAAGCTTTTAGATTTGAGTAAAGCCAAACTGGAGAACATGTCCTCGGTCCAGGCGGGGGTTAAGAGGTTAACTACTGTTTGTCTCCTTCACTTCCCCCTCTTCTCTGGGCTGTGGCTGAAACAGGAGCTCAAGAAGAAAAGGACTGTTAAGAAGGTCTGGGCACAAGTTGTTATAGGAGAATATGAGCTGAGATTGAATTAGAGTCAAAAATGCTTCAAAAATAACTGAACAAGTGGCTCAGACGTCCTGTCCATGATTTATTCTTCACACCGCGAGACTTTGATGAAACATTTAATTATCTTTTGGTGTGTGCACGTATTTATTGTTAAAAAAAAGGCCAACAAGTGGCGCATTGAGTTGCCTTGTGTACGAAATGCGCGGTATAAATAAAGTTGCCTTGCCTTGCCTTGGAAATATTGGCTGAACGCATGACAAAAGAGCAACACTGCCCCCTTGTGGCGGCTTAAAATAACGTCCTCAAACACAGCGTTTATTACGTGGCTGATATATTATTATTGAAATGGCGGGAAATGAAACATGTTGTAGCTCCTTTTATTGTACATTTTTTTAAACCATATTTTCTTTTTCTATGACGATGGTGTAAAATGCATTGTTTATATTGGCCACAAGATGGAGCCCTGCGGTTAAACCTGCAGCATCGTCCTCCTGTGTCCTGCCCAAGAGCACAACAACAGCCTGTCCAAGAACTGAAGCGACTTTAAAGGTCAAACATCTACATTTATAAATCATTTTAAAGAAAGAAAACTGACTCTGGGGAAAGGAAGTTCATTTGATCTCATATTTTATTTTATTATTTCTTTAATAAATGGGATTGTGATGGAACTATTTGCTTAGTTTAAAAACTGTCACATTACTTTATTTTTCAGGAGTTTCATCTTTATACTGATTCACTTCTTTAAAGGTTTGTTATTTGTTTCACTAAAACTAGACTAAAAATATAACCAATTGTTTGGGTAAATCTTGAGTAAAACTAAACACATTTTCATTCAAAGACTAGAACTAAAACTAAACTAAAATGCTTTCAAAATGAAGAGTCCACTGACGGGATTTCACAATATAGCGGCAAGAACAAAATGGTACAAAACTCTGATTGAAATGATTTGAAAAACAATATTTTATTCTAATAAAAACAGTTTTATAATTAAGAACAAATGAAGGCGCTGAAAAATGTAATGAAAGATGACGACAACGTGGCAACAAAGTCTTAGATCAGTTTTGTAGGTCTTAGCTTTCAAATGATCATTAAAACAAGGCAGCATGTGCATGAACTCAGACCGGAGATAACCTCTTCGATTGTTTTGTCAGTAACAGGTGTGAAATGTGTCAGCTCAAGGTGTTTATCTGGTGGCAGGGTTGCTATTTGTGTCGTTACAGAATTCTATGTGTGTCACATTCATTCTCAATAGTTTTCAGAATTTGTATGAGATTTGCTGTACTAGTACTCTCTAAAGATCATCATAATCAGTATTGATTTTAGTCAGTTACTAGGTTTATCAACTTATTTCCTTGTGATAACGATTTTGGGTAATAACACATGTAGGTCAATGTAGCAGGTATTGGCCGGTACGATCACCGCTGACAGTTTATAATATTTGTGGGGAAGGATTGGGTGTTTTTCTGTAAATAAATAAATAAGGAGACGGAGTCAAATTTCAGTGCTGCGTCCAGGCTCTCTGCTCGCCAACTGACGAGAAGCAGGAGTGGACGCTCTAAAACCGTCTCCCAATCAGCGCTGCCCTTTAGCGGTAGGCGTCGATACTACCTTCATCTTCAAATAACCAAACTTACTGTAATATGTATTATAATAAAACTAAAACTATGTGACCACACATAGTGGGCGTCACATCAACACAAACAATTGGTCAAAGAGATCACATTAGTAGTTATTCATATTTTTATTGAGTTTTTTAATGCTGCCTCACTCACTGATGCTGAGGGTGATGGTGAGGGTTTAGAAACGCCTGCAGAAGAAGCTCACTGTGAGCTTTCCTTCTGGAGGTGTGACATGTTGATGGATGTGCTGAACGATGGTGGAGATATATTCTTTACACACCATGACGTGGAGGGTCACATAGTTCTTCTTCCTGCCTCGACACAGCTCCGTGTACACGGCTCTGGCGACTCTTTGGATGTTGTGATCATCTGGGGAGACTGTGATCTCCCACTGGCTCATCTGTGACTCCAGCTCCTGCATCAGGTCCACAGACACGTCCTTCAACTCAGGAATTCTATTAGACTGCATGACCCGGGACACCACTTCATACACCAAGTCGATGATGTGGGTTGTGTCCCACTTATGCAGACGCGGGACAGACTGAGCTGGCGGAGCAGCTGCAGCGGCGCTAAACAGCTCTCTGTCCTGTGGAGAGACCTGCGCTCCAAGGTCCTCAAGTGCGTCTTCAAGGGTCAGAGGCATTGGCGAGGCATATTCAAAGTTCTCAGCCCCCTTCCTTAGGCAGGTTGGAGACAGTCGGGGGGATCGCGGGGACCGTGAGGTCATTGTAAAGGACAGTTGACTGATCCTTGACAGAGTCCTCTGCACTGGGTCTGAGCTGGGATTCTGACGCTGCTGGAGGTGGAGCCAGTCCCTGATGTCCCACATGAAGGAGTCGACATGTGCACGGATGTTCTTGAGGTGTGGCTGTGTTGCCTGTGGTGGAATGTTCGTAGAGAGGATCTCTGACAGCTTCTCGCTCAGCTCCTCATATTGTCCGTTATCAATGTCTTGGGACAGTCTCCGATACAGGCACTCCTCGTCAGACCAGGCAGGCTGCTGCTCTGCTTTAGACAGCAGCTGGGCAGGCTGTGACAGCTCCTTCAGGAGAGGAGATGCTTCCTCCATGACATTATCTGTGACGTTGGTTTGCTGACAACACAGTTTACTCACCAGGTTTTTAAATGAGCTTTTAGCGTAACTGCAAACAAAGAAGGATTTGATCTTCTCTTGTGCCGCCTCAGCCACTACAGGGGTGGCAGGTAAAGAGGCGTCATCACAACGGGGCACATTTTCTACAATGATGGTCACAACGTCAGATGCAGTGTCTTCTCTGTCTTGGTCCCAGCACGTTGAAACCTCCAGCTGGTCCCCTCCCTTCAGCTCCTGCTCCAGGATGTCCCTCACTGCGTGTGTGGCCTCTCTCAGACTGTCAGGAGTGTACGGTTTGATGCAGGATGGAGTGAGCGGCTCAGGGGATCCTTTTGAGTCTGCAGATTCTTCTTCTGAAGATTCTTCTTCTGAAGATTCTTCTTCAGACCTGGTGCGTAGACCTGGAAAGCATCTGCATAAAAGATGCTCTTTGAAAGTGTGGAACTTTGTATGCTTGGGATCTTGTCTGTCTTGCAAGCTCTCGTCTGTTGGCACTTGGCGACAGGTAACCTCAGCTGACAGGGCCTGGTCTTTACCCCCCTCACTCTGACACAAGGCCTTGTTGACCCTGTAGGACACTTCATTGCTCACCAGGTCCACCAGCTCCTCAGAGGACTCACGCCCACGGCAACAACTGAAAAATCTCCATGACCGCAGTGACCTCTCCACAGTGTTTTTGGAAACGTGCGGCGCCTCGGGTGGATTTAGAGTTCCTGTGTACTTCCTGAAGGACTCAAGGATCTCTTGGGAGGTGACGGCCACAATCTCCAAAAACAACAGTGCCAGTTCTGCTCTGGACTCACTCCCGCTCATGTCTGCCGTCGACATCTTCTCCCAGAAGGTGTTGACGAGTGGCTCCAGCCGTCTCCTGGATATGGCAGGGACCATGATGTGAGAGGCCCCTCTTTCCGGCTGGTCCTGGGCGCCGCCATAGAGGACAGGCTGCATTGTTTCAGGTGTTGGCTCCATCTGCATCACTTCTGTTTGAGCACGGTGGACGTTTCTGTGCGGCTGTAGTTTTCAGGTCGTCCCTCTGCAGAAAAAAAGGTGAAAAGATGAGAAAGTCCTGCGTCTGCCTGAGAGCGCAGCCGGCCACGAATGGCTGGAGCTTTGAGCGGCCTGACCACACTAAGACAGTTATGACATCACACACATTATCGTGCATTTAAGGGAACAGTGATGGAAAACAAAACAGCTGTTTCCATGGCAATTGGACTTTGAATGCTGTGATGTCACCTGCAACCCAGCAACAGGCGCCATGGTAACGCTTGCTTGGAGGGCAGCAAATATTAGAGATGTCAGTGACTAAAGCCCTATTCACACAGGATTAGAATTACCTCCGGACCTCAGGCCAAAAATAAATATTACTGACGTCCTCAGAATGTCTAGTGCAGTGTGAATCTGCCATGTCAGTCATTTAGAAGGTAAACGATTAGTTTTGTAGGCCATAGCTTTCAAATGATGCGTTACTCTGGTCTTTAGGCTGTAAACTCCAGTCGAGAAGCTTTTAGATTTTGGTAAAACCGAACTGGAGAAAATACTGTCGTCATGGCGACGTGTAAAGAAGTAGCAACCTCCCTCTCTCCTGGTTTTTTGCCTTTTTCTGTGAACTGCATTTGCTCCACATTGTTTCACCGGATACTTTTGTATCTTTGTCGTGTTTTGTGGGGTTTGGTGGATTCTTTGCTGCAAAGAGTCGATAATGGTCCTGAAGGAAGCAGCTTTTTGAAAGTAAACAAACGGCTATGAGCTAAAGACATTTGAGACCTATGGTGCGTTCAAGTGGACTGGGGAGTTGTGACATCATTGCCCCAGTTAGTTTGTGTTCATGTGGTTTTTTTGTGGGAAAGTGGGGATCCTGCTGTCATTTATCATTGATTAGCGCTTCGCTGAGCTAATCATTTAAATGTGTTGTTAGCATCTCACAAGCTAAAAGTGAGTGTGTTAGTTTTAGAAAATATCACAGAAATTCACTTTGTCCTAGCATTGATTTCACTCGCAATGTTGTTACTACGAGGATGACGACAGCTCACACTGAACTCAAAGTTTAAGTAAAAAGCTCACCTTAGACGATAAAAGAACAGATCAGCTGATTTCCACAGTCAGGAAGTCGGGAAGCTCGTCTTGACCCGAGTTCCCCCAGTCGTTTCCCCAGTTGAGCGAGCGTTCACGTGCATTTCCCAACTGGGGACCTGAACGCACCATTACACATTTCCTCTGGAACACTGAAGAGGCATCAAGAGCCGCCCACACCTGCATCACGAGAGGAGCCACAGAAAACACATCAATCAGTCAAAGTTTATTTATAAAGCACTTTACCACAGCGCCAGGAAAACAAAAGCACTTCACAGAAAAAATAAAACAATTTTTATAACAGAGAAATATAATTAGCCTAAATAAAAGAATAAGAAAGGTGTCCCACTCCCAGCTGCGCTTTATTGTCCCATCAACTGGCCAATATGACCCCCTGACTGTCCTGCAGCTGGTTTTGACTTCATCTGGATCTAAGTGAGCATTTCTGTTCCTTTCCTCGGCTTCCTCAGTTGAAGTGTGCCTCCTGAAGATAAAAACTGTAGAGCTTTAATGAGTCAGAAACACACGTGAACAGGAATCAATCCCAATCCGAGCGTTTTGCGCCGCAGTGAAGTGTTGTCTGCGTTTCCTCGTCAAAGGAGAGGATCCGAGTTCACACGGGTTTAAGCTCCTGGGAAAGGTCTGTTTCACGTGGCATGGCTTTAGAAAGAGGACATGGGTTCTACTTGAGAGAAGTCTAATGAAAACAGCTGAAACTATTAAGATGGCTCAGTTTAGGCAGAACACAACAGATTGTGTCTGTATTGTGCTCCTCACGGTATTTGTAGATTAAACTACTCACATTGACATCTGTCTGTTGTTTTAGGTTTTTCCCTCCCTTCATCCATTAGGGCAGGGCGATAGGGCCTAAAGTCTCTATCACGATATAAAAAAGAACGATCACGATAGCTTTTGGATGTACTCAATTTTATTGTGTAAAATTACATAATTCCTACTTTGTAAAATTAGGTTTAAGTGTTTACTAACTTTTGTCATTTAAAATTGTGTACTAATATGTGATTTAATCCATTTCATATTTAGAGGTTTTTCTTTTTTCATTTTAGGCTACCAGTGATTTATATTGAAAACTATTTGTTTGTAAAAATACTCATTAGGGGAGCTCTTCCTCTTATCATTATTTTATCGTATCATATTTTTTTGCATGAGGGGCCCCTGCAGAAACACAAACTTTAACCTCATAAGTCTTAACTGCACACATTTTCTCCAGTGCGGCTTTACCCAAATCTAAAATTGCATACACAAGTGGGTCTGACCCTTTGCCGCATTTGTCACATTTGTTGTTGTGTTTTCGTTGCTTTTTTGTCACTTCTTTGTGGCATTTTCATCCTCGTTATTTTGACACTTTTTCCAAGAAGCTTTTAGATTTGAGTAAAGCCAAACTGGAGAACATGTCCTCGGTCCAGGCGGGGGTTAAGAGGTTAACTACTGTTTGTCTCCTTCACTTCCCCCTCTTCTCTGGGCTGTGGCTGAAACAGGAGCTCAAGAAGAAAAGGACTGTTAAGAAGGTCTGGGCACAAGTTGTTATAGGAGAATATGAGCTGAGATTGAATTAGAGTCAAAAATGCTTCAAAAATAACTGAACAAGTGGCTCAGACGTCCTGTCCATGATTTATTCTTCACACCGCGAGACTTTGATGAAACATTTAATTATCTTTTGGTGTGTGCACGTATTTATTGTTAAAAAAAAGGCCAACAAGTGGAAACATTGGCTGAACGCATGACAAAAGAGCAACACTGCCCCCTTGTGGCGGCTTAAAATAACGTCCTCAAACACAGCGTGTATTACGTGGCTGATATATTATTATTGAAATGGCGGGAAATGAAACATGTTGTAGCTCCTTTTATTGTACATGTTTTTAAACCATATTCTCTTTTTCTATGACGATGGTGTAAAATGCATTGCTTATATTGGCCACAAGATGGAGCCCTGCGGTTAAACCTGCAGCATCGTCCTCCTGTGTCCTGCCCAAGAGCACAACAACAGCCTGTCCAAGAACTGAAGCGCCTTTAAAGGTCAAACATCTACATTTATAAATCATTTTAAAGAAAGAAAACTGACTCTGGGGAAAGGACGTTCATTTGATCTAATATTTTATTTGATTATTTCTTTAATAAATGGGATTGTGATGGAACTATTTGCTTAGTTTAAAAACTGTCACATTACTTTATTTTTCAGGAGTTTCATCTTTATACTGATTCACTTCTTTAAAGGTTTGTTATTTGTTCCACTAAAACTAGACTAAAAATATAACCAATTGTTTGGGTAAATCTGGAGTAAAACTAAACACATTTTCATTTAAAGACTAGAATTAAAACTAAACTAAAATGCTTTCAAAATGAAGAGTCCACTGACGGGATTTCACAATATAGCGGCAAGAACAAAATGGTACAAAACTCTGATTGAAATTCTTTGAAAAACAATATTTTATTCTAATAAAAACAGTTTTATAATGAAGAACAAATGAAGGCGCTTTCAAATGAGGGGTTACACTGGTCTTTATAAAGGCTGTAAGCTCCAGTCAAGAAGCTTCTAGATTTGGGTAAGTCTGAAACATTAGTTTGAAATAGAGTCGACTCAATAAGTCTCTGTGAACGACACAAACATGAAAAAACACACGAGGAAAACAACACAAGGGAATGAAGAGACTATTTAAAGCCTCGTCACAACCGCACGTACCACTTTTTGGTCGTGCGATTTGTGGCGTTTCCCAAATGGCTGTGTTTATTTGTTGTTGGTGGAGAACGTAGCTGTGGTGTTCAGATCACCGCGCACCAACGTGCGTCACACGGAGCTGCTCCAACACGTGGGTTCATGAGGCTTCGTATGAAGTTTGCAAGAACTGCACACGATCTGTACGTCGTGAACCAACGGCGTTTGGGCAGAATGACGACATGTCTTATATTCACATAGATCCAAAAAAACCTTTGGTGAAGCTGCGTGTGGCACACGACACATGTATGAAGTCCACAAGTACGGAATACCAAAACAACAATGTGTACAAAACGTCCCAAAGACATACACTGACCGTACAGACGACTCACGCAGACGTACGGCGTTCAAGCAACCTGAAAAAAACGGAAGCGCCCGTAGAGTTTGTTTGACATGTGAAAGAACCTCTGCGGCGGGTTCTTGCATTGTGTGCACGTAGAGCGGCCGTAGAAGCGTTTTCTCATTACGGGCCCCGCGCGGGACGAAACGTGTCGGGCTGACCCGGCGTGAGGGCACCACGAGGGTTAAAACATATTTATTCATCACAAAATGAGACACAAATTAAATTAAATCTTTCGGGAGATTAACATGAAAATAAATAATATACTACTTATACTAAATTAGAAAAGTTTGCACCAAGGAAAATAAATTATAAAATGATATATATTTTTTTTACACACCATTCATGCAAGGACTGTTTTATCAATATACAGTAAATGTTATTATTATTATTTTATTATTTTTGTATTATAAATGGTAAATAAATGGTCACATTTATATAGCGCCGTTCTACCTGCTTTAGATTCAAAACGCTTTACATCAATTAGCCACTCGCGCATTCACTCTCTCATTCATACACCTGTGAATGTAGACACTGGAGGCAAAGAGGGTGAAGTGTCTTGCCCATTGACACAACAACAGTGGGAACCTGCGGTATTCAAACCACCACTGTTGCTCATACAATGAAAATAGTAAAGAGTTAAGGAGCAAAACACAGTCCTGAGGGACTCCAGGGGAAAACCTTTAAATTTGACTCAAAATGGAGACAGTGTCTTTTTGATCCTGATGTTAAAGACCATGCAGTTGTTCAGATGTGGAGCCTCATTTCCATAGACACTTTGCATGAGTAGCTGCATGGTCCAGCAGGACTCTTTATATTCCTCAGAGGTGACTCTTTATATTCCCCAGAGGTGACTCTTTATATTCCCCAGAGGTGACTCTTAATATTCCCCAGAGGTGACTCTTTATATTCCCCAGAGGTGACTCTTTATATTCCCCAGAGGTGACTCTTTATATTCCCCAGAGGTGACTCTTTATATTCCCCAGAGGTGACTCTTTATATTCCCCAGAGGTGACTCTTTATATTCCTCAGAGGTGACTCTTTATATTCCTCAGAGGTGACTCTTTATATTCCCCAGAGGTGACTCTTTATATTCCCCAGAGGTGACTCTTTATATTCCCCAGAGGTGACTCTTTATATTCCCCAGAGGTGACTCTTTATATTCCCCAGAGGTGACTCTTTATATTCCCCAGAGGTGACTCTTTATATTCCTCAGAGGTGACTCTTTATATTCCCCAGAGGTGACTCTTTATATTCCCCAGAGGTGACTCTTTATATTCCCCAGAGGTGACTCTTTATATTCCCCAGAGGTGACTCTTTATATTCCCCAGAGGTGACTCTTTATATTCCCCAGAGGTGACTCTTTATATTCCCCAGAGGTGACTCTTTATATTCCCCAGAGGTGACTCTTTATATTCCCCAGAGGTGACTCTTTATATTCCCCAGAGGTGACTCTTTATATTCCCCAGAGGTGACTCTTTATATTCCCCAGAGGTGACTCTTTATATTCCCCAGAGGTGACTCTTTATATTCCCCAGAGGTGACTCTTTATATTCCCCAGAGGTGACTCTTTGCTCTGAAGCTCCTCATCTCCAACATGACTTTGGTGTGTGTCCTCGTGTGGACTGTCCTCTGCTGCGTCTTCATCACAGAGTCCAGAGGACAGACTGTGAGCGCCGCCCTGGGGGACACCGTGAACATACAGTGTTCTGTCAGTCAGAATGTGCATTATTACAGTAGACTTGGTCACTACTTGCACTGGTACCAACAGAGAGATGGAGAAACTCCTAAAGCTCTTATACGCCATGAATCAACTTTAGTGTCAGATGTTCCCAGTCGTTTTTCAGGCAGTGGATCTGGGTCCAGCTTCACTCTGACCATCAGTGGAGTTCAGCCTGAAGATCTTGCTGTTTATTATTGTCAGAGTTTCCACAACAGTCCGTATGTGTTCACACAGTGAAAAAGCCTCGTACAAAAACCTCCTCAGACTGAACTGAAAGTGACTCGCTTCACTGAACTCACAGCACATGTCATAATGTCATAGAGATATTCAATCATAAAACTCCAGCCTGTATATATCAGTTAAAAAATCATTACAATAAATGTAATATTTCAAATACATAAAATGATTAAATCATCACTTTTCATTTAATTCATTTATGTTGATTATTAGTCATTACAATATTTTCTCTCGAAAATCAATGTAAACAATAAAACTGGACAAATGTGATTGTCGCGAGTGAAAGAGATAAAACATTCAACCTTAAAGGATCCATCCACCCATCCATTTTCTCCCACTTGTCCGTTGCCGGGTCGTGGGGGCAGCTGTTGGAGCTGCCCAAGTCACATAGCACCAGTCCTCTATGGCTCCTCCTGCAGGTGGTGGGTCCACGGGAGGACAGCCTCATGGTTCCAAACGGTTCCAAACGGGCCTGTTGGTCTCTCATAGGGGGCCCATTCACTCTCTCATTCATACACCAGTGTACGCAGACACTGGAGGCAAGGAGGGTGAAGTGTCTTGCCCAAGGACACAACGACAATGTGCACCTTCAGGAGATTCGAACCCCCGACCTTCCGATCATGAGACGACCCGCTCTACCATCTGCGCCACCGTCGCCCCTCTTAAAGGATCCACTTTTGATAATTATCTACAATATAAATAAATCATAATCTATTCTTACAATTCAGACTCAGAAGAGACGTGTTTTCCTTCCTCTTTTGTCTGAGTGAAAACAGCTGCATAATAATTCAGAGCCTGGACCTGAGACCCTTTAACCCTTTAGGTTTGACCCCGGGTGGAGTTTGAATATGCTCAAAATAACTACGTAACGTATCATTGTGGACACAGTGTAGTAATAATATGAAGAAATATGAAAGTAAATGTGATAAAATACTCGTATATATAAACCGTATATTCTTTTCATTTCAACGACTCATTAAATGGATGTTTTCAACTTTACTCCCATCTTTGCTGCCACTCATTCGACTTCATGAATCCACAGAAAATGGTCGTGACTCATCGTCGGAGAGTAGATTACAGTTAACCTCTTACTCCCCGCCTGGACCAGCGCGTTTTCCCCAGTTCGACTTTACCCAAATCTAAAGGTTAAGGTTCTTTATTTGTCATTTTACAACAACTGTACGGAATGTGTCTCTGCATTTGACCCGTCAGGAGCAGTGGGCGACGGCAGGACCGCTCACGGCAGGGGACCCACCTCCAGATGTGGAGCCAGGCTGATGGTCAGGAACACCTGGAGCATTCACCTATTGTACATGTTTTTAGTTGTAGGAGAAACCGGAGGAAACCTACGCAGACACGGGGAGAACATGCAAACTCCACAGAAAGGCCCCGTCCAGGTGGGAATCGAACCCGGGACCTTCTAGCCTCATTTGAAAGCTAAGACCTACAAAAGTTTGCTGCAGAGTCTGACGAAAAAACACAGAATGCCGTAGAATCGTCTTTTCGTTTGATTAGAAACACTTTACAACAGCTGAAGAACGACGGAAAGCACAAGAGGACAAACGAGAAAGCGTCGGACAAACTGTTGGACAAACCTGTGTCAGATGAGCTGATCCCTGATGAAGCCGGCAGACTAACAAGTGTGATCACGAACTCCATTCAAATATCACTGGAAACAAACGTGAGTTCATTACAACAGTTTCACAACTTCCAAGGAGACGATCCAAACACAGAAGACAAATAACCCCAAACAAATCACAAAGCTGAAAACTGACGCAAAGAAATGGCTGTAGTTTCATGTTCAATCTCATAAGAAGGTCCAACTAACCATCAGTTATTTTAATTCAAGACCATTTTAAATTATTTTTTTAATCCAAGACAATTATTTTCCCTAAAGCCTCCAGGCTAAATCACGTGGTTTGAATGAGTTGTATTAATGCTTTAATATTATAGATTTTAAATATGAAAATGGTTCCTGCCTAATGTAAACGTGTGCTTCATGTGTGGTCATGAACATGAACTAAAAACAGGCCCGATGTCGCCCCCGTGTGGACAATTACATGCAGCACAACAGTGAGACGGTCGTCACAGACTAAGTTCACTAAATGAAATGTATTTATTTATTTATGCTTTTTATACATTAAGATTTGTTCTTATTAACTCTTCAGTTTGGATTCTTCTCATGACTTTTATTTTCTGTTTTATCTCTGGACTTTAACCACTTCATGTATTGTTTATTCAGATTGAGCAGCTGTTCATAGAGAGAGAGAACTGCTCTGTGATTGGCTGAAGCAGGTCACATGCTGTTCTCTTCTGCAGCTCAGACTCCAGGTAAACTCTCCTCACGACTGTCTGATCAGGTGAGTCTTTAGGATTGATTTATTCACAGTGTGTCTGTTTCAAAGGTTATGAACATTCAGTGGAAACATCAGACTGATCTTCATCTTTTACACTCATGACACGTTTCCTCCAGATTCCACTGTGTTTCAGAGTGAAGCCTCCAGACTTTCTTTTGGGTTGTGTCAGTGCTGTTTCTGCCCACAGAGACGTTAAAGTCACTTCCTGCACTTGTATGTTGTTAATGATTAAAGGAGACGGAGTAATGGTCGAGCCCACACTGGTGTCGTAAATGGAAACACTTCAGATTCATGTGAGATGAAGTCGTGTCCACAGCTGTAAACTCCTCAAACGACCTCAAACGACCTCCGGCAGAAACCAGGAGGAGCAAACTCCCCACAGTGAAATGTGCTCCATAAAAGAGAAGAGTCTGAATAAACAGCAGACACGCCCATGCACTTCCTGTTTGTTAAAGGAACAGGCCCGTGTTTTCCAGACTGAGATCTTACCTGAGCTGGTCTTTGTGGAAGAGCTCGGTCGCTTCTAACTTCACCCCGTTTGGAGCTTTAGGAATATTCTGGGAGAGGCTCTTCAGCCTGTAGCGGCTCTTTGTCCCACTGGAGCAGCAACAAAGGAACATCCGGATCTGATTGAGTAGTCAGTAACCGTGTGGCTCCTTTCTCTTTATCCTATAACCCTGCAGGCGCGGAGCCGCTGCAGATACACGCACCACTCGCACTTCATCCCAAACGCTGTTTTAGGATCCGCGCTCCACGTTGTAATGAGTCTGAATCTGTCCTGATTCTGCTCAATACGTTTTTAAGAACCAAAACAAAGCGCACGTGCTGAAACTACGCGCTGAATATCCTTCGACCCTCGTTCATAAAAATAGAGTCTGCCCCACTGAAATAGCTTTAAATAATGTAATACAAATAATTTAAATGTAATAACCATTTTATGTTGGCCTTTATAAAAATGCTTTGTATGAGGAAGTTTATGTCAAAATAGGTTAATTTACTATATCTATAGTTTAAATAAAAATCCCAAAAAGCACATATTATAATTTATAGCCTATTTTTTTATGAATTGATGAGAGAAACAATAAAGAACCGTATCAATAAGAGAAATTATCATATTAATATCCATAAAAAAACTAAACAAACAAAACCATTAATCATTTCAATCAATATTGTGAATACATTTGTATTATTTATTTTAACAATAATTCAGAAGCCCCTTATGAGAGACCACCAGGCCCGGTTAGAACCATGAGGCTGTCCTTCTGTGGACCCACCACCTGCAGGGGGCGCTATAGGGGCTGGTGCAGCTCCTACAGCTGCCCCCACGACCCGGCAACGGACAAGTGGAAGAAGATGGATGGAATGGATCAACAATAATATTGATCAGTTTGTTCAGTCAGATGAGCGTTAAAACTATTGCAGTGTGTTGCAGATCCCTGGATCAGGCTGAAGCTGCAGACCGGAGCCGCCTCAGATTCAGCACATCCATCACAGCAGAGCCACCACAACAATATCAGATTTACAAGTTTGATTAAAACAGTTGCTAAGTTTTAAAATGATCTACACCCACAGTATAGAATAGTAATGATATATTAATAAGGTCAGATTTAAACATAATATTAAAATACACATTTTTATTTTATTAAGTGCATCGTTTATATTCTGCAGTAACGCGTCGCCTGTAATATTTAACAAAGTGGATCTAATCTAAATAAGTCACTCTTACTTTATATAAGGGTAAACTTGAAATAAATATATGTTTTTGGTTCAGTTGTTACATGAGCTTCCGAACAGCAGGTGGCGCTGTCTTAGATCTGCTGTGCTGAATCTGAGGTGCCTCCGGTCTGTCCTGGGCGGCACGGTAGCACAGCGGTTAGTGCTCTTGCTTCACAGCTAGAAGGTCCCGGGTTCGATTCCCACCTGGATGGGGCCTTTCTGTGTGGAGTTTGCATGTTCTCCCCGTGTCTGCGTAGGTTTCCTCCGGGTACTCCGGTTTCCCCTACCACCAAAAACATGTACAATAGGCCAGGATGAATGGTGTGTGTGAATGTATGGTGGTGGTCAGAGGGACCGTAGGCGCGATGTGTGTAGTCGCGACAGCGCTTCTGTCAGTCTCCCCCAGGGGAAACTGAAGCTACTAACGTAGTTTACCACCACCGAGTATGGAGTGAATGTAAAATGCTCTCATGTAAAGCGCTTTGTGACCATGTCTGTGAAAGGCGCTATAGAAATAAAGGTTCTTCTTCTTTACATGATGAGGTTTATCTCTGTGTTTAACGACTCTGACTCTCCCCCAGGACGAGACGAGGAGGAAATGGCAGAAGGAAAAGCAAAGCCTCCAGGGGGCAGCACTGAGCCTCCAGGGGGCAGCACTGGGCCACAGCTCTATGGGACAAAGTGAGTTCAGTTGTTTCTTATTTAACCTCCTTCAAAGACAAATGTGTTTAGAGACAAAGCATAAACAGACTCTTCTTCTCTACAGAAGCAGCTCCACAGCCTCAGTGTCTGCTCTGTCCGTGAAGAGTGACTGGTCCAAAGGCCTCGTTCCAAACTTCAGTCCTGAACCTGCTCCAGACTCACAGTAAGAACTGACCTGAACACAGAGTCTCAGCAGCTAAATGTAGCATATATGGAAAATGCTAGTGAGGTCAGTTGGAATTGGACTAGGTGCAGAAGAAATAGGTACGGCTCTGGGGAGGTGCAGGTACAGCAGAATAACACACGGGAGTCAGTTATTGCGTTTACGTGGCTTAGCCTTATTATTGAGTGGAAATGTATTTACAAAAATATTTACAATATGTACAATCTGCAGATAAAAGTTTGTAGGAGTTCATATAGAAGTGCATGTCGATTTGGCAAATCGCACAAAACAAGAGTTCAACCCAAAATAATAACGGTGGTCAAACCAACCCAACTCACCGATTACAGTTCACAATTTTGGGGTTTGTACTCCACTGCTATGGTGGATAAGTGTCCAGTTAATGTTCGTTTAAAGAAAAGGTTGAGTTTAAGTCCATACGCGTTTGATCAGTTCATGTGAACGTAACAGTGAAAAGGCAAGGAGGAAGAGGACCGGCCACACTGGCTCCTACCATACCGCAGAAGGGATATTGTTGGGAGTGTTGCTCTTCGGGCTCTAGGCTCAGCTCGCCATCCTGAGTGGATTTTAGCACCCAACAGGGCACACCTGGCCTGTTCAGACAGACAGGACCAAATGAGTAAACATAATTAACACTAGCTAGACTTTTTTCCTTCTTTGGAGTACACACACGATATAATTGTATTGAGTAAACAATAAAAATGGGTTTCAAAACACCCGTAGGTTCTAAAGCGCATTGCTCACATGCAGATAGTTCATAGTATTAAACATTCAAAATACCAGCTATCATAACATTAAACAGGGCAAAAACATTGGCTACTATGACCACTAATGCGCTACATGAGCATAACAATACACAGTAGATGCACACAGGCATTGAGATGGTAATGTTAGCGACACATAACAAACCACTGGAGCATCAGACTCACCGATTTCCACTCAATAATCTGTCCCACAGCGAGAACCCCGGCGTCTGCGGCGGCGGTTAGCGATCTCTATAAGTGTACAATGTACAACGGAGTTTTAAAAGAAAATCAACAAACACTAACGGCGAAGAAAGCGTTTAGTTTCGGAGACTAACCTGTTGCAGCCGTCCTGTGGCTTCTCTCCCACCTTCTGCCGGAGAGAAGCCACAGGAAGCTTGTATTGGGCGCTACAGTACCGTGATTGGCTGGGAACGCCTCGCGAGTGGAAAGGGTGCGCTCAGATGCGGTCATGTGACCCAGTGTTGCGTTCACAGACATGCAAGACTGGGAATTATTTATTTTACGTATCATGAAGTTGCATAATTTTATGTGGATTACTTAACTGTGCTTTATATTTGTGATTGTAACAAATGTGATGTTAAAGTCGTGCTCAGTGCTGTGTGTTTGTGTCTCAGAGAAACAGAGTCAGAGCAGGACGCCCGGCCTCAGTGTGGAGACACAGGTCCTGATCAGTGGGTTCAAGGTCCTGCAGCAGGTGAGTCTGATCAGTCATGAACTACAGCAGGGAAATAAGAGACCTGTTCATCAACATTAACAGGTGTCTCCTCCTCTGTGTCCAGGTGAAGGTCTCCAGAAGGTTCTGAAGGACCATAAGCGGAGCCTGAGCAGCAGATGTGAGAGTGTGACTGCGGGAAGTGAAGAATCAGGAGATAGAACTCTTCTGAACAGCATCTTCACTGAGCTGTACATCACAGAGGGCCTCAGTGAAGAGTCCAGAGCCCAACCTGAGGAGAGGAGTCTGGAGACACAGTCCAAGAAGAAGGAGGTCCAGGAGATCACCATCAGGTGCCAGGACATCTTTAAAGCTCTGCCCCCTGAGCAGCAGCAGGGGGCGCTGCAGCAGGGCTCCATCAGAGCCGTGCTGACTGTGGGCGTGGCTGGAGTGGGGAAGACCTTCTCAGTCTTGAAGTTCTGTCTGGACTGGGCCCAGGGCTCAGAGAACCAGGAGCTGCAGCTGGTGGTGCCACTGTCCTTCAGAGAGATGAACCTGGTCAGAAGGGGGCGCTACAGTCTGATGGAGCTGATCCGAGTGTTCCATCCAGCGCTGGATCCACAGGTCACTCTCATTTATATAAAGCTTTACTTTCTGAGGAGTCACAGTTTGATGAATATGAATCAAATCATAGTAAACGACTCTCAGATGTTTCTGTGGGATCATGGAGGGCAGAGTTTGCTGCTCAAACATTTAGAAATGTGACCAAAATGACCAAAGGAACGTTAAGGAAATACAGTGTTAAGGTGTTTTCTGCAACATTTGGTTTGGTGGAAACAAACTGGAGGACAGGTCCCTCACAGCTACAGGTCATTTGGGCTGATGTGACTCCATCTGTCCCATAAGAGCTCTTTTAAAAGTCCATAGGTTCACTGGGGCAGTTGGAGCCATGTGAAGGTGAACTGACTCTGATTGAACCAAACAGAAACGTCTTTAACTGAAGCTTCTGTCTCAAACTGAACACAACCAACACAGACGTTCACACACGTGCAGACTGGAATTAGGGATAAACAATAATATGGTTAATCGTGATCAAAGATGCAGCGTTTCATTGATGACTGCATGTTTTAATAATGGTGATCATGGTGCTAGAAGATAACGGCTAAATCCCCCCGGCTGCCCTGATCAGAGCCGCTGTCAGGGAGAGTGGACAGGTGAACCAGGAGGATCTCCATCACTTTATCCTCAGGAGGAAGTCAAGTCTGAGTGTGAGATCTTTGTGGATCGACAGCAAAAGAAAACTAAGAGTAAACTCCCAGATGAGGAACATGTGGAAGAAAAGAGTCTGAGAGACAAACAGCAAAGATAAAGACAAACTTCAGGACCAGAACAGGCTTCAGTCAGAAGCTTTCTCACGGTCTGTCATCTTTACCAGGCAGCAAAGTCCATTGATGAATGTGATGCTCGTAGCACCACCTGGCTCTGCTGGTGTTTCTTCTGAAATAATAACGAGCTGCTGACACCACCTGATTCTTGGATTATTTCCCATGTGGTTCCTTTGCGTTCATAAAGGGCTGCCTTATTAAACCAGGAATTAAATGCTCTCGGTTGTAGCCGTGAAAAGATCAGCTGCTTTTTATTCGATACTTAAACTTTACTGCAAAAAATAGCACAAGATGAAGAGGAATATTTCATGATCCAGTTCATTTCTCTCATGTCTGCAGTTTCAGTGACATTTTTAAACCAGAGGCAAATATCGTGATAATATCGTTAATCACAATTATTTTGGCCCAGATAATCATGACCCAGAATTTGATGATTGTCCCTAACTACTAATATTTGAGAAGATAAGAGTTCGCTCTGTCCTACTTTGGACCCGCGGTGATGACGTCATGGCCTCCGTCTAGTTCCAGAAGTGATAAAACATCTGAGCCCAGTTTGGTCAGACATAATAAAGTCCAGACATGGCTCCATTTCTGTTTGAGTCACATGTTACAGATCAGGGAGAAACTTACACTTATTCATGTCACAGCGCCTCCTCCTGGTGAGACGGACGTTCTGTTTTCAGGAGGTTTTGTTTGACCTTAAGTGAAACTGAGCCTGATCAGCCCAAAACAAGGTTTACACTTTAGTCCTGAATCAAACATGTGTGAATGAGCCTTAAATGTTTCTCTGACCCACAGGCTCTGTCCGTCTGGAAACTCATGTTCATCTTCGACGGCCTCGACGAGAGCAGACTGTCTCTGGACTTCAGCTGTGAGCTCATCTCTGAGGTCACACAGAGGTCAGAGGTCGGCGTACTGTTGGTGAACCTCATCAGAGGCGCTCTGCTTCCTCACGCCCTTATATGGATCACCTCCCGCCCAGCGGCGGCCCATCAGATCCCAGCGCGGTGCGTGCACAGGGTCACGGAGGTCAGGGGCTTCATCACTGACCCACAGAAGGAGCAGTACTTCAGGAAGAGGTTCTCAGATGAAGAGCAGCTTCAAACAGTCCTGTCCCACCTCAGAACCTCCCGCAGCCTCCACAACATGAGCCAGATCCCAGTCTTCTGCTGGATCACCTCCACAGTCCTGCACCACGTGTTGAGAACCCATCAGAGTGGACCACTGCCCCAGACCCTCACAGACATGTACGCACACTTCCTGTTGGTGCAGACGCACAGGAAGAGGAAGTACAAACAGACACAAACAGAGGTCAGGTCTGAGACAGCGGGGCTGACAGAGGCCGACACAGAGCTGCTCCTGAAGCTGGGGAGACTGGCCTTTGAGCATCTGCAGACGGGGAACATCATGTTCTACCAAGAAGACCTGGAGCAGGTGGGTCTGGACCTGAGTGAGGCCTCGGTCTACTCCGGACTCTGCACTGAGATCTTCAAACGAGAGAGTGTCTTCAACCAGTCAATCTACTGCTTCATCCACCTGAGTGTGCAGGAGTTTCTGGCAGCCGTTTACCTGCACCACTGCTTTAAGAACAACCAGGAGGTGGTCAGGGAGTTTCTTTATGGAAGTGAAGGAACCGTGTCAGGTTTAAGTCCAAATAAGTTCCTCAGTAAAGCTCTTGAAAAGTCCCTGCAGAGTCCAAATGGCCACCTGGACCTGTTTGTGCGGTTCCTTCATGGCCTCAGTCTGGAGTCCAACCACAGACTTTTAGGAGCTCTGCTGAGTCCAATCGACCAATCAGAAATCACAGAAGTCATTAAAAACCTTAAAGAGATGAACTCAGAGAAAGTCTCTCCCGACAGAAACATCAACATCTTCCACTGTCTAATGGAGCTGAAGGACCAGTCTGTGCAGCAGCAGATCCAGGACTTCCTGAAGTCGGGAGGTGGTTCTAAGGAGGAACTGTCTGAGATCCAGTGCTCGGCTCTGGCCTACATGCTGCAGATGTCAGAGCAGGTCCTGGAGGAGCTGGACCTAAACAAGTACAACACGTCTCCTCAGGGTAAATGGAGACTGATCACAGCGGTGAGGAACTGCAGGAAGGCTGTGTGAGTCCTCAGTCATAGACAGAAGCTTCACAGACCTGTTATAATCACTCACATGTCGCTCTAACATATGTTACAGGTTTAGAGACTGTGGACTCTCAGAGCTTCACTGTGAAGTGGTGGCCTCAGCACTGAGCTCCAGCCCCTCCCATCTCAGAGAGTTGGATCTGAGTCGAAATGACCTGAGAGACTCCTCAGTGTCTGTGCTGTGTGCTGGTCTGAAGAGTCCTCACTGTCAGCTCTCCTCTCTCAGGTCAGTGCTGTGTCTGAGGACATCAGTGTCAGGTCTGTGACCTCCCTCCTCCACTCTCCTCATCCTTTAATCACTGAAACTGAGTCCTGCTCTAAACCAGAGTCTCATATGTTCAGCTGTAGCTACAGAAACTCCTCTGACTTTACTCTGGACTTTAATCACTTCATTTATTCTTTATTCAGATTGAGCAGCTGTGGTTTGTCAGAGATCAGCTGTTCCTCTCTGGCCTCAGCTCTGAAGTCCAACCCCTCACATCTCACTGAGCTGGAGCTGGGATGGAACAAAGACCTGTCTGACTCAGGAGTGTCTCATCTGTGTGATTTCCTGCAGAGGTCAGACTGTCGACTGCAGACTCTCAGGTCAGTTCACTGTCTCTGTGTCAGGGCTCAAGTTTCACACAAACAATGTTTTTTCCAGAAGAATGAAAACCTACACGTTTATCCTACAGACTTTTACAATATTTACAGTGAAAATCAGATGTTTACATACACTTAATACAGTGCCTTGCGAAAGTATGTCTCTATCAGTTTTGCACATTGAGAGACTGAAATATTTGCCCATTCCTCCTTGCAAAACAGCTGGAGCTCAGTGAAGTTGGATGGACAGCGTTTGTGAACAGCAGTTTTCAGTTCTTTCCACAGATTCTTGATTGGATTCAGGTCTGGACTTTGACTTGGCCATTCTAACACCTGGATATGTTTATTTGTGAACCACTCTATTGTAGAGTTTGCTTTATGTTTTGGATCATTGTCTTGTTGGAAGACAAATCTCCGTCCCAGTCTCAGGTCTTTTGCAGACTCCATCAGGTTTTCTTCCAGAATGGTCCTGTATTTGGCTCCATCCATCTTCCCATCAGTTTGAACCATCTTCCCTGTCCCTGCTGAAGAAAAGCAGGCCCAAACCATGATGCTGCCACCACCATGTTTGACAGTGGGGATGGTGTGTTCAGGGTGATGAGCTCTGTTGCTTTTACGCCAAACATAACGTTTTGCATTGTTGCCAAAAAGTTGGATTTTGGTTTCATCTGACCAGAGCACCTTCTTCCACATGTTTGGTGTGTCTCCCAGGTGGCTTGTGGCAAACTTTAAACAACACTTTTTATGGATATCTTTAAGAAATGGCTTTCTTCTTGCCGCTCTTCCATAAAGGCCAGAGTTGTGCAGTATACGACTGATTGTTGTCCTATGGACAGAGTCTCCCACCTCAGCTGTACATTTCTGCAGTTCATCCAGAGTGATCATGGGCCTCTTGGCAGCATCTCTGATCAGTTTTCTCCTTGTATGAGCTGAAAGTTTAGAGGGACGGCCGGGTCTTTGTAGATTTGCAGTGGTCTGATACTCCTTCCATTTCAATATTATCGCTTGCACAGTGCTCCTTGGGATGTTTAAAGCTTGGGAAATCTTTTTGTATCCAAATCCGGCTTTAAACTTCTCCACAACAGTATCTCGGACCTGCCTGGTGTGTTCCTTGTTCTTCATGATGCTCTCTGCGCTTTAAACTGACCTCTGAGACGATCACAGAGCAGGTGCATTTATACGGAGACTTGTTTACACACAGGTGGATTCTATTTATCATCATTAGTCATTTAGGTCAACATTGGATCATTCAGAGATCCTCACTGAACTTCTGGAGAGAGTTTGCTGCACTGAAAGTAAAGGGGCTGAATAATTTTGCACGCCCAATTTTTCAGTTGCTTATTTGTTAAAAATGTTTGAAATATCCGATAAATTTCGTTTCACTTCATGATTGTGTCCCACTTGTTGTTGGTTCTTCACAAAAAATTACAGTTTTATATCTTTATGTTTAAAGCCTGAAATGTGGCAAAAGGTCAAAGTTCAAGGGGGTCGAATACTTTCGCAAGGCACTGTAAAGGGTTAAAATCCATAAAATTATTGAATGTTTGGTAGTTTTGGAAAGTCATCAAGTAGTTCTAGAGATTTATGCAAAAACAAGTAGAAAACAATATGACTGTATGGTGATTTTATGGCTGTTTTAAGGCGTGTACATTTTTGTGAACTAGAGGGCGAACGTGAGAAAACTAAAGGATGACATAAAGGTTAAAGAAAAAATTATCTTTCTCAAATTCCAGAAGAATGAGAAATTGAATTTTCTCTTACTTTACCAAAAGTTTACATACACTAAGATTATTATACCTTAAGTGTATGTAAACATCTGGTTCTCACTGTAAATGTTGTAAAAAGAGACGTAACTAAATGAAATTTATTTATTTATTTATGCTTTTTATACGTTAAGATTTGTATATAATCTATAACTATATTTTAGAAAGTTTTAGACATGAAATAATATATTTTTTTCTTATTAACTCTTCAGTTTGGATTGTTCTTATGACTTTTATTTTCTGTTTTATCTCTGGACTTTAATCACTATTCTTTATTCAGATTGAGCAGCTGTGGTTTATCAGAGATCAGCTGTTCCTCTCTGGCCTCAGCTCTGAAGTCCAACCCCTCACATCTCACTGAGCTGGAGCTGAGAGATAACAGTCTGTCTGACTCAGGAGTGTCTCATCTGTGTGATTTCCTGCAGATCTCAGACTGTCGCCTGCAGACTCTCAGGTCAGTTCCCTGTCTCAACTTTCACACAAACAATATTATTATTTTAATTAGGGATGGGACGATACACTTAAACTCGATATGTCAGAGTCACGAAACGATACGTCACGATACGATATCAAAAAAGAAACAAATATTACTGTATAATAACAACTTGTTTGTTTTAGTTTTAGTTGAACACAGGGAAACACAACAAGAACACTCCCTTAGTGCTGCTCTAACCCTAGGTTATTGTATCTCAGGTTCTTCTTAAAAAAAACGAACATGTCGTGACGACACACTGCACCATTCCCCGGATATATATATATATATTTTTTTCATTTAATAATAATAATAATACATCGAACTTGTATAGCGCTTTTTGGACACTCAAAGACGCTTTACATGAAAAAATAAATAAATAATTTAAAAAAAAAGAAATCCCGATCTATTTTTTTTCTACTCGATGCGTTTTGTCACGTTTTGTATCGCGATATTTCGCCAAACGATATTTCGTCCCATCCCTAATTTTAATATTCCCTAAATGAAGGTTTTCACACATGTCGGAGCTTGTAATCCGCTCTAGTTCCAACTGTATTTACTCAAAGTTTGTTCAGTCCGTGCTCACACCAAACATCGCACCATCAGCCACGAAACATCGATCAGCTGTTCATGAACTTGTTCCCATGACAATGAGCATCCACCTGTCACTGATGGGACTGAGGTCACTCCTCTCCCTCCTGGTTCATTACAGTGAAGCTCATATACAGGAGGAGAAACTTTCATCGGCTCATGAAGAGCAAAGTTTGACTGAAGGAAAGACGGGAAAGAGAGACGTACCTGATGATTTAAAGTGGATCCATTTTGCCTCATCAGAGCAGTAATCCAAACGTCCTCATGCTTTAATCACTGAAACTGAGTCCTGCTCCAAACCAGAGTCTCATATGTTCAGCTGTAGATACAGAAACTCCTCTGACTTTACTCTGGACTTTAATCACTTCATTTATTCTTTATTCAGATTGTTTGGCTGTGGTTTGTCAGACATCAGCTGTTCCTCTCTGGCCTCAGCTCTGAAGTCCAACCCCTCACATCTCACTGAGCTGGAGCTGAATGATAACGGTCTGAGAGACTCAGGAGTGTCTCATCTGTGTGATTTCCTGCAGAGGTCAGACTGTCGCCTGCAGACTCTCAGGTCAGTTCACTGTCTCTGTGTCAGGGCTCAAGTTTCACATAAACTATGAACAAAACAATATTAGTGATTTCAATCAAGGTTAAAGATGAGTGCATCAGGGGGTCCAGAGTTGGAGAAACATTTTCAGTTGCTCTTCGAGGACAAAAACCTTTGCAAACATGGACTTGGAGGAAATAAAAGTGTTCGCGGCACTCTGAGAGATATAGAATAAAAGTCCTTTATTGAGCAGGGGACGCCAATGCCTTTCGACCTGGCACGGTCTTCATCAGGGCAAGTAATTTAAAACAACAAACAGGTGTGTTAAATAGAAGGGGCGGAGCTGCTCCGCCAGTAGAGGGTGACCCGAAATAAATATAATAAAACACACATTAAAATGACATCAGTGGAGGATATCTTGAAGGAGAGCATGCAGTAGAAATACCTGAAAGTTCTGGATGAGTGGAGTTGACAAAGGAAGTAGTTTTATTGATGTTTATGCAATGTTTGCATGAACTGCATTGAAAAGTGCCCTTTGGTTTTGGGGAAAATGTCGTTGGCTTGGAGGCAGGAAGATAATTTCTGACAAGTTGATCTTTAAGAGTCGGTTCCTCCTGATGGAAATGAAGGCAGTTCCTGGAACACAGTGGATTAAAGAATCCCTGCGGAGAATATCCCAAGTTTTGTTAATTATCTGTTTGAATCCATTTGTGAGACTTGTGTATTGCAATGATCAGAATATTTTTTATTAGACTTTATTCTTGATGTCTTCTTAAACAAATGTGATCTCTGTATGGATTTGTTTTTTTCAAGGGCCTGGTGGAGAATTATTTCCTTATATCTCCTGGATACAAATCGTTGGTGCATGTCGGTCACCTGGTTATTGAGTCTGACTCATTGTCACAAATGTAATTGTCCAAATGGATTATTAGAGATTAGAGATTTGGATGAAAACTGTCGGCCCTTAGTATAGTGTTTTTGTCAGTGTTTTTCCTGAAGATCAAAGTGTGTAAAGAACCTTGTGTGTCCACTGTGATTTTTAAATCCAGAAAATTGATGACTTTATCACTGTAGTCGAGGCTTAGTCGGATAATCGGGTTTGTATTGTCGAGATAGTTGTGGAAAACAAACGAATTGTTCCGAAAAGCCTGAGAAAACAAATAACAAATCATCAATATAACGGCGGTAGAATTGGACATAGTTCAATTCTGTTCCTTTTACCTGTTTGTGAAGTTTGTCCTGAAACAAAAACACATTGTTAAGTGTCCAGCGGGTCAAATCCACAATAAAGTTTGTTGGGGGGCTACTTGGGTCCGAACATTGTTGTAAAAAGTGTTCCAGGGCAGAGAGGCCGTCATTATGATCTACATTTGAGTATAGGGCCTCCACATCCATAGTTGCAAGTAGAGCAGATCAGTCGTGTCCTGTGGGGAGGAAGTGAGGGGCTTGATGGAAAAGTGTATACATTTAGATGCTGGCTCAGTGATGGTGTTGATCCCATTGATAATCGGTCGGCTTGGAGGGGCTTGGAGGTTCTTTTGAATTTTTGGTAAAAGGTCAAATGAAGCCACTTTTGGATTGGAAGGTAGTAGAAATTCATGTTCCTTGGAGTTAATCCACCTCCGTTCCCTTGCATTATCCAGAATATGGACTAGGTCCTGCCTGATTTGGGTGGTAGGGTTTAATGTAATTGAAGTGTAGTATTGGGGGTCATTAAGCTGCCTAGAGGCCTCTTGGCCCCTTCTGGAGCCGCCACCTTAACGTGGTGGCGGGTTTGAGCCTGAATGATCCTGGAGCTCTGTTGGGGCTTCGTGCCCCTGGTAGGGTCTCCCAGGGCAAACAGGTCCTAGTTGGCGGTTCAGACAAAGAGCGGTTCAGAAGCCCCTCATGAGAGAAGCAACAGGCCTGTTTAATCATGAGGCCGTCCTTCTGTGGACCCCCCACCTGCAGGAGGCGCTATAGGGGCTGGAGCAGCTCCAACAGCTGCCCCCACGACCCGGCAACGGACAAGTGGAAGAAGATGGATGGATGGATGGATGGAGGCCTCTTGAATGTACTGCAACTTACCCCAGACAACGGTGGAATCACCCTCGTCAGCCTGCCTGATAACAAAGTCGTTGTTGTTTTTGTCATTTATTGCTTCTCTCTCCTCCGAGTGAGGTTGGAGTAGGTTCTTCAGTTGGAGTAAAATGGTTTGTCTATATCATAGTTGACCTTTTTCATAAATGCATTAAGACAGGCATTATTATTGGTAGGAAAAACATTTTTTATTTAGGGGCTGCAAGTTGATGGAGTAGCCACAGTTGGATGCGTGTGATGCCACGCCTTGAGGTACAAGTTGCGGTAAAAATCTACTTCGGTTTTGAAAGACTTGGCATGACATTGAAGCACAAGTCTGGTTTATCCTTGGGTGTAATTTACAGACACTTGAAGGTTCAGGTTCATTGGTTAAAACAATGATGGAAATGACCAGTCATCAGACAGATCAGAAAGAAGGTTCTGTGTCCCAGAGATGAACGTGCTGTGTCTGAAATGTGAAGACCAACCCAAGAACAAAAGACCTGGTGAAGATGCTGAACCTGGTAAGAGTTTGTCATTATCCAGAGTGAAACAAGTCCTGCACCGACATGGGCTGAGAGGGAACTCTGCCAGGAAGAAGCTCTGACTCCAAAACAAACACAAGGATAAAGACTTTAATGTTTGGAGACATGTCCTGTGTCTGTTTGTCCATAATGACCATTGTCACGTTTGGAGGAATGGACCAAAACTCATCCAACTATTGTGAGAAGCTTGTGGAATGTTTAAACTATATTTTAGAAAGTTTTAGACAAGCAATAATATATATTTTTCTCATTAACTCTTCAGTTTGGATTCTTCTCATGACTTTTATTTTGTGTTTTATCTCTGGACTTTAATCACTTCATTTATTCTTTATTCAGATTGAGCAGCTGTGGTTTGTCAGAGATCAGCTGTTCCTCTCTGGCCTCAGCTCTGAAGTCCAACCCCTCACATCTCACTGAGCTGGAGCTGGGGTGGAACAAAGACCTGTCTGACTCAGGAGTGTCTCGTCTGTGTGATTTCCTGCAGAGCTCAGACTGTCGCCTGCAGACTCTCAGGTCAGTTCACTGTCTCAGGTTTCACACAAACTATGAACAAAACAATATTATTATTATAATATTGCCTAAATGAAAGTTTTCTCACATGTTGGAGTCTTGTAATCCGCTCTAGTTCCAACTGTATTTACTCAAAGTTCATTCAGTCCGTGCTCACACCAAACATCGCACCATCAGCCACGAAACAACGATCAGCTGTTCATGAACTTGTTCCCATGACAACGAGCATCCACCTGTCACTGACGCGTGCACGTGCACACTTCCCTGATGTGACTGAGGTCACTCCTCTCCCTCCTGGTTCATTACAGTGAAGCTCATATACAGGAGGAGAAACTTTCATCGGCTCATGAAGAGCAAAGTTTGACTGAAGGAAAGACGTACCTGATGATATAAAGTGGATCCATTTTGCCTCGTCAGAGCAGTAATCCAAACGTCCTCATGCAGCGCCCATTCATTCTTTCTTCAGCAAAACAGAGGCGTCAAAGTGAGAGTAGTTCAGCCTGAGGTCTCACATTCTGACCCACAGAGCGACTCAGAAGAGACAGACTCCTGTTTCAGCCGCACTCGGAGCTGTTTAGACTAAAGCCCTGTAGGTCCACCTAACGAGAGCCTGTGTGGAAACGCCCCGAGGCATTTGTGTTTAGGACAACAATACATTTACACAAGAATGAAAACCTGCAAGTTTATCCTACAGACTTTTACAACATTTCATTGTTGTAAAAAGAGACAACAATGAAATGTATTTATTTATTTATGATTTTTATACATTAAGAAAGAAAATTTTAGACAAGAAATAATATAGTTTTTTTCTTATTAACTCTTCAGTTTGGATTCTTCTCATGAATTTTATTTTCTGTTTTATCTCTGGACTTTAATCACTTCATTTATTCTTTATTCAGATTGTGTGGCTGTGGTTTGTCAGAGATCAGCTGTTCAGCTCTGAAGTCCAACCCCTCACATCTCACTGAGCTGGAGCTGAGTAAGAACAAAGACCTGTCTGACTCAGGAGTGTCTCGTCTGTGTGATTTCCTGCAGAGCTCAGACTGTCGCCTGCAGACTCTCAGGTCAGTTCACTGTCTCTGTGTCAGGGCTCAAGTTTCAAAATTCAAAATTATCTTAAAAGTCTCGACCAAGATCAGTTCCTTCAACTTCAAAACATTCTGCAAAGTGTTCCATGCAGAAAACTGAAAGGTCTTCTTTCCAAACTCGAAGCTGACCCTTGGTACTGATAATAAAAGAGCATCTTGTGAGTGAAGATTATAAACTGCAGCATCCCTTTGCATGGTGTTCCTCTGCCTCTTTTTACACATTAAGATTTGTATTTTGTTCAAATGTTCAAGCTATATTTTGGAATGTTTTAGACAATCAATCAATCACAATAATCACTTCATTTATTCTTTATTCAGATTGTGGAGCTGTGGTTTGTCAGAGATCAGCTGTTCCTCTCTGGCCTCAGCTCTGAAGTCCAACCCCTCACATCTCACTGAGCTCAACCTGTGGCTTAACGGTCTGAGAGAGTCAGACGTGAAGGAGCTCCTCGTCCTTAAACAGAGCCCTCACTGTCGACTGGAGAAACTGGAGTGAGTCCTGACTTTATGAGACTGTTCTGACCCTGGAGCATTTTTTGTCTGAATAAAAACACTGAGGCTGTTGGAGTTTGTTTTAAAGAGTTTTTCATCTTAAATCCATTCTACCATTAAAGGTTAATATGCAGATGAAGTGTTAACCATGTGATTGTGTTATATCCTCATCAAAAACATTCAATAATCATCATATTCAGTTCATCTCCCTCTTCCTCAGTCACAACACCAGCCCACACTCCGATACACGGGAGCTTTCACAGTTTAAAAGACCTTATTATTGTTCATATATTTCATTATCTCTCCATATTAATTCTTGTGAATAATGTGACCAGTTGTGATGAATGATTTCTGATCTTTGCTTCTCAACAGCTGGAGATAATGATGAGCAGCAGCTCCAGAGACGACGCCTCAGACTGAGCCCAGGAGAATAAACAGAGGGATCCAGCATCACGGCTCAGTGGAAAAGGTCTGAGCTCCATCAAGAACGGGTTTGAGACAAAAAGTCACCTCCAAAGAAAGAAGGACGAGGGCGTGAGAAGAAAGTGAAGTCCTTTAGGCGGCGTGGGTCACAGACTCTCCAGGCGTCTGATCCTGGAGCTTTTATCTGTCCTACTTAATGATATTATTACATTGATCTGAAGAAGAACAGAGGCTCATGTCTTGAATTTTGTCTTCACTCTGGAGCATCGTTCAGAGGAGACCACTGGTCCTCAGTCCAGACAAAGACATTGACATTTCAGACTTTTTTTTTGTTAATATTTGTTGATTTGTAACATGTTTCTAAGTGGCTCTGAAGGCGTGAAGTGGTTCTGGGACTGACTTCACTTTGACCATCAGTGGATTTGAAGCTGAAGATGCAGGAGTTTATTATTGTCAGCAGTCTGAGGCAACACCGTTCACACAGTGAAAAAGACTCGTACAAAAACCTCCTCAGACTGAACTGAGACACTTTCACTTGAGTAATCAATAATAATAATAATAATAATAATAATAATAATAATAATAATAATGATAACAACAACAATCAGTTACTATTATTATTATTATCATATATATTATATTAATACTAGTAGTTGTCCTTGTTCTCTTACAGAATCTCAAAAACGTAATAATCATTAATGTCCTGATGTTTAATATTTAGGTTTATAATTTAAAAAAAAATACAGTTAAAGTTCCGTCATTTTTTCTGTTTTAACCTGGACCAGCCCTATTTAACCAATGAAGAATATTTGTAAGCAATTGTTAATTATTATATTTAAAGTATTTCTATCTTTTTCCACAGTCTGACCTTGTGACTTTCAGTTTCTTTAATTTAATTTGTTTTATCTTTTATCTGTAAACCGTTTTCTCTCAGATCAGTTTAAAAATATAAAAGTGAAGTGACTCTGTCTCAGGGGAATTGATTGATTTCGATTCAGTTAAGGAAATCACGCAGAACCAGTTTGACTTGGATATGGAAGACATTCTCAGAAGAACTAAAGCTGCAAATAGTAGAAACTAACTCTAACTTGGTAAATTATTAAAAATATGAATATTTACATTAATAAAAATATGCATGTTTACATTAAGACTCTTTGAACTTCTTCCTACTCCTTTTGAGCAAAAGTCTTTTATTTATTTTTTTCAAATTTTAAATGTCTTATTTTCTGCTCAAATAAATAAATAAATAAAAAAAAAAAATCTATATCCAGACACAAACCGTCACTGACTTTGGCCTTTTTAAATCCAGGCTCATTTATTCAGACTGGCTTTAACACTCAGGAACACGGCCTCACTTTGCTTCACTGCATCATCTTTGTATTTGTTCATGTTTTACCGTGTGAACATTTTAATTGTTTTATTACAATTTTATACTTTGGTCTTTGAGGGATTTAAAGGAGTCTATAACGAGTCAATAAAAAAGTTTAGTCTGAATAATCCACTAATGTAGAATCAACACATAACTTGTGTTTTACTGTTGTTTATTTTCAATTTTATTTTTCATTTGAAGCATGGAAGGTTATTGTAATTTTATAAATAATATTTAAAATTATGATTTATTTCAATAATTTTGTGTGTGAATATTATAACACGTAGATTGTTGGGGTTTTCTGGTCGTATACATGTCATAAAGTCTAACTGTGAGTTCAGTGAAGCGAGTCAGTTTCAGTTCAGTCTGAGGAGGTTTTTGTATGAGTCTTTTTCACTGTGTGAACGGTGAGCTGCTGTAACTCTGCTGACAATAATAAACTCCTGCATCTTCAGCCTCAAATCCACTGATGGTCAAAGTGAAGTCAGTCCCAGAACCACTTCCACTGAAACGACTGGAGACTCCAGTGTGACGAGAAGTAGCATAATATATCAGAAGCTTTGGAGACTCTGAACCTTTCTGAAGATACCAGTGCAGATGAGTAGAAACAGTTGAACTACTCTGACATCTGACAGAGACCGAGGCTCCTCTCTCCACAGCTGCAGCTGCAGGAGTCTGAGTCAGGAGGATTTCTCCTGAAGAAGCTGAAAAACACAAGAAGAGTTATTGAGACAGACCCCGCAGGTTTCCAGAGGAGCAGTGTGTGACCCAGAGATGTCCTCACCCCGACCCAGGAGCCCCAGGGCCAGCAGGAACAGCTGCAGGGACATCAGGCTCATTGTGTTGTTGGTGTGGGAGTGTCTCTGAAGGAGCAGCACTGGGCTCTTAACGGCTGGAGCACCAAACATATGCAAACACACGAGGGCTGGGGATCCATTCACATTTACCAAATCAATTTGATTCACTATCATGAGAGCCCGATTCAATTCATGATTCAATTTGATTTATTTTAGATTCAGTTAAGGAAATCACGCAGAACCAGTTTGACTCGGATATGGAAGACATTCTCAGAAGAACTAAAGCTGCAAATACAGTGCCTTGTGAAAGTATTCGGCCCCCTTGAACTTTTCGACCTTTTGCCACATTTCAGGCTTCAAACATAAAGATATAAAACTGTAATTTTTTTGTGAAGAACCAACAACAAGTGGGACACAATCATGAAGTGAAACGAAATGTATTGGATATTTCAAACATTTTTAACAAATAAACAACTGAAAAATTGGGCGAGCAAAATTATTCAGCCCCTTCACTTTCAGTGCAGCAAACTCTCTCCAGAAGTTCAGTGAGGATCTCTGAATGATCCAATGTTGACCTAAATGACTAATGATGATAAATAGAATCCACCTGTGTGTAACAAGTCTCCGTATAAATGCACCTGCTCTGTGATAGTCTCAGAGGTCAGTTTAAAGCGCAGAGAGCATCATGAAGAACAAGGAACACACCAGGCAGGTCCGAGATACTGTTGTGGAGACGTTTAAAGCCAGGTTTGGATACAAAAAGATTTCCCAAGCTTTAAACATCCCAAGGAGCACTGTGCAAGCGATAATATTGAAATGGAAGAAGTATCAGACCACTGCAAATCTACAAAGACCCGGCCGTCCCTCTAAACTTTCAGCTCATACAAGGAGAAAACTGATCAGAGATGCTGCCAAGAGGCCCATGATCACTCTGGATGAACTGCAGAAATGTACAGCTGAGGTGGGAGACTCTGTCCATAGGACAACAATCAGTCGTATACTGCACAACTCTGGCCTTTATGGAAGAGTGGCAAGAAGAAAGCCATTTCTTAAAGATATCCATAAAAAGTGTTGTTTAAAGTTTGCCACAAGCCACCCGGGAGACACACCAAACATGGCCAGCAGGAACAGCTGCAGGGACATCAGGCTCATTGTGTTTGTTGGTGTGGGAGTGTCTCTGAAGGAGCAGCACTGGGCTCTTAACGGCTGCAGCACCAAACATATGCAAACACACGAGGGCTGGGGATCCATTCACATTTACCAAATCGATTTGATTCACTTCACAAGAGCCCGATTCAATTCATGATTCAATTTGATTTATTTTAGATTCAGTTAAGGAAATCACGCAGAACCAGTTTGACTCGGATATGGAAGACATTCTCAGAAGAACTAAAGCTGCAAATACAGTGCCTTGTGAAAGTATTCGGCCCCCTTGAACTTTTCGACCTTTTGCCACATTTCAGGCTTCAAACATAAAGATATAAAACTGTAATTTTTTGTGAAGAACCAACAACAAGTGGGACACAATCATGAAGTGAAACGAAATGTATTGGATATTTCAAACATTTTTAACAAATAAACAACTGAAAAATTGGGCGAGCAAAATTATTCAGCCCCTTTACTTTCAGTGCAGCAAACTCTCTCCAGAAGTTCAGTGAGGATCTCTGAATGATCCAATGTTGACCTAAATGACTAATGATGATAAATAGAATCCACCTGTGTGTGAACAAGTCTCCGTATAAATGCACCTGCTCTGTGATAGTCTCAGAGGTCAGTTTAAAGCGCAGAGAGCATCATGAAGAACAAGGAACACACCAGGCAGGTCCGAGATACTGTTGTGGAGACGTTTAAAGCCAGGTTTGGATACAAAAAGATTTCCCAAGCTTTAAACACCCCAAGGAGCACTGTGCAAGCGATAATATTGAAATGGAAGGAGTATCAGACCACTGCAAATCTACAAAGACCCGGCCGTCCCTCTAAACTTTCAGCTCATACAAGGAGAAAACTGATCAGAGATGCTGCCAAGAGGCCCATGATCACTCTGGATGAACTGCAGAAATGTACAGCTGAGGTGGGAGACTCTGTCCATAGGACAACAATCAGTCGTATACTGCACAACTCTGGCCTTTATGGAAGAGTGGCAAGAAGAAAGCCATTTCTTAAAGATATCCATAAAAAGTGTTGTTTAAAGTTTGCCACAAGCCACCCGGGAGACACACCAAACATGGCCAGCAGGAACAGCTGCAGGGACATCAGGCTCATTGTGTTTGTTGGTGTGGGAGTGTCTCTGAAGGAGCAGCACTGGGCTCTTAATGGCTGCAGCACCAAACATATGCAAACACACGAGGGCTGGGGATCCATTCACATTTACCAAATCGATTTGATTCACTTCACAAGAGCCCGATTCAAATCACGATTCAATTTGATTTATTTCAATTCAGTTAAGGAAATCACGCAGAACCAGTTTGACTCGGATATGGAAGACATTCTCAGAAGAACTAATGCTGCAAATAGTAGAAACTAACTCTAACTTAGTAAATTATTAAAAATATGAATATTTACGTTAATAAAAATATGCATGTTTACATTAAGACTCTAATCCCCCTTTGTTGCCATGGTAATGACGCACTGAGCCAATCAGGTAAACAAAATGGCTGCCCCCTACTACAGTGAAGCTGTCCATGGCAAAATCTTTGTTTGGACGATATACGGGACAAGGAAACATGTGCAAAAGCCGTTTTATTTCTAGGGGAGCTTTTTTACTCTTTTGTTGCCACGCTGTAACTTCAGCTGAGGACAGAGGGACGAGGGACTCAATATGAAGAGCGGAACGCGAAGCAAAAAGAAGTCAATTTCTGTCTCATTTAGCTCCACAGTTATTGTCGACTGAAATAAACAAAGTTCATGCGTCAAGGGAGTTCAGCTTCACGATGGCCCTGTGTACGAAACTGTTCTTAAGGCGACTCGACCTGGCCCGTAGATTCCACAGTCTCCTCCCTGAAGGCATTACTCTGAAGAGACTGTGTGATGGGTGCGTAGGGTCCCTGGTGATTCTGAGGGCTTTGCGGGTGAGACGGGTGGAGCACATGTCCTTAATGGAGGGGAGAGGAGCTCCACAGATCTTCTCCGCTGCTCTCACGATGCGCTGGAGGCTCCTTCGGCAGGAGGCAGTGCTGGCACCGTGCCACACAGTGATGGAGCTGGTCAGGATGCTCTCTATAGTCCCTCTGTAGAAGAGCCACACAGTGATGGAGCTGGTCAGGATGCTCTCTATAGTCCCTCTGTAGAAGAACCACACCGTGATGGAGCTGGTCAGGATGCTCTCTATAGTCCCTCTGTAGAAGAACCACACAGTGATGGAGATGGTCAGGATGCTCTCTATAGTCCCTCTGTAGAAGATCCACACAGTGATGGAGCTGGTCAGGATGCTCTCTATAGTCCCTCTGTAGAAGAACCTCACAGTGATGGAGCTGGTTAGGATGCTCTCTATAGTCCCTCTGTAGAAGAACCACACCGTGATGGAGCTGGTCAGGATGCTCTCTATAGTCCCTCTGTAGAAGAGCCACACCGTGATGGAGCTGGTCAGGAGGCTCTCTATAGTCCCTCTGTAGAAGAACCACACAGTGATGGAGCTGGTCAGGAGGCTCTCTATAGTCCCTCTGGAGAAGGACCACACAGTGATGGAGCTGGTCAGGAGGCTCTCTATAGTCCCTCTGTAGAAGGACCACACAGTGATGGAGCTGGTCAGGATGCTCTCTATAGTCTCTCTGTAGAAGAACCACACAGTGATGGAGCTGGTCAGGATGCTCTCTATATTCCCTCTGTAGAAGTTGCACATAACAGAGGCTGGGACTCTAGCTCTTCTTAACTTGTGGAGAAAGTAGAGACGCTGATTACTTTTCTTGACCAGAGATGTAGTGTGCATGGTCCAGGAAAGGTTCTCTGTGATGTGCACACCCAGGAACTTAGTGCTGGTCACCCTCTCCACTGCAGCACCATTGATTGTTAGAGGAGCATGCTGGACCCGTGCTCTACGAAAGTCCACAACAATCTCTTTTGTCTTCTCCACATTTAGTTTGACTCGTCTCTGTTGTTGATGAGACCCACCACTGTTGTGTCGTCTGCAAACTTGATGAAGAGGTTTGAGTCGTACTTTGGAGCGCAGTCATGGGTCAGCAGAGTGAACAGGAGGGGGCTCAGCACACAGCCTTGGGGAGCTCCCGTGTTCAGTGTGATGGTTCTGGAGGACTTTCCGCCGACACGTACAGCCTGTGGTCTCCCCGTCAGAAGGTCCAGCAGCCAGTTGCACAGTGATGTGTTGATCCCCAGGTGGAGCAGTTTGTGTATTAGCTGCTGTGGGATTATAGTGTTGAATGCTGAGCTAAAGTCTAAAAACAGCATTCTAACGTAAGAGTCCTTTGTTTCAAGGTGAGTGAGGGCTGAATGAAGCGCAGTGGAGATGGCATCTTCAGTTGAGCGATTGGACCGATAAGCAAACTGGTATGGGTCCAGGGTGGGAGGGAGAACAGACTTGATATGTTCCATGACGAGCCGCTCGAAGCACTTCATAAGAATTAGAGTGAGTGCTACTGGGCGGTAGTCATTAAAGCAGGAGGGTGGGGACTTCTTTGGCACCGGAATGATGGGGGTCACTTTGAGGCACGTTGGGACCACAGCCTGCTGCAGAGATGTTTTAAAAATGTCTGTGAAGACTTCAGTGAGTTCATCAGCGCAACCTTTCAGTACACGACCTGGTATGTTGTCTGGACCCGGTGCTTTGTGTTAGAGAAATAACAATTGATGTTCGAGAGGACCGATGAAGAAGAGGCGGTAGTCAGGATGTCTTATACAGGAGAAGTTTATTTACCATCGTTACGGGACCCGGAGACATGAATATCAGACATTGCGCCAGTCCTACCATTCAAGTCTGCTTATGCTTCCACAGAAGAGGGATAAAATACCGTCTGATTGCGTCATACTGATACGTAAGCAAAACATCCCAGTGGCGCCCGAGCACCACAGTCAAGGCCGTGACAGAGATAGTACGACTGTACAGTTTGACCCACGGATAATACGAGTTTACAGCTTGACCCAGTATGATAAATAGTGATTTAACATTATCCTTCAACACTTTGTGTATGTTGATCCTGCTCAGAGATCTTCTCACACTCTCTGGAGATGGCTTCAGCACTTGGTCTTCAGGAGGTGGTGTTGACTTTTGTGACGGGGTTCTGTTGAGTGCCTCGTAGCGAGCAAAGAATTCATTTAGAGCGTTCAACAGAGAGGTGTCACTGGCACAAGTTTGTCGAGGAGGTTTATAGTCTGTGATGGTCTTTATCCCCTCCCACAGACTCCGAGTGTCTCTGCTGTCTCTGAAGTGATCAGTTATCTTTTTGGAGTACTGCTTCTTGGCTTTTTTGATGCCGCGGGACAGGTTGGCCCTAGCTGTCCGCAGTTTCTCCTTGTCACCAGATTTGAAGGCAGCATTCCGAACCCTCATGAGCCTGAGGACTTCACTTGCAATCCAAGGTTTCTGGTTGGACCTGATAATGATGGTCTTAGAGTCTGTAACATCCTCAGTGCACTTGGTGATGTAGGCAGTGACAGTCTCTGTATACTCCTGGAGATCAGTGATATTGTTGTGATATTGTTGTGTTTTTGTCACTTTTTCATCGCTCTTTAGTCGTGTGTGTTTGTCACCTTTTGAAAGTGTTATTTTGACGCTGTTTTCCCCCCATTAGTTTTTAGATTTGGGTAAAGCCAAACTGGAGAAAAAGAGCTCGGTTCAGGCAGGGGTTAAATGTTTAAAAGTGCCTGTAGAGCAGCAGTACCTCCTCTGTCCTGACGGGGGCGCAGTGCTTCCTGTGTGTGTGTGTGTGTGTGTGTGTGTGTGTGTGTGTGTCTGTATATATGGTTTATGGAGCCAATTGACCTGACTACTCACCAGCACTACGAGAACCTAAGGGGATTAGCAGGACTATGCTACGGTCCTCATAAACCAAGATTTTGTATTTTCATTTTTAGCATATAAAGAGCATAATTTCATTGTTTTTCTGAAGTCCTTTTAATGCTCAATGATAATATATCATGCACATATCAAGTTTTTTTAAATTCTTAGCTTTTAAAGACCATAAATTGAAAGTTTATTTGACGTCCATATAATACCCCAACCTGACTTCTTGTGTATGGAGTGTATGATGTGCTCCCCCTACCCTACTCTGGCGGTATTGAAGGCTCCATTGTGATTGGTTCTTTATGGGGACACGTGCGGGATATGTGTCCGGGCATGTTGAGTGATTTCGGAAGACATCTAATGGTAATGCGAAGAAGAAGGACCAAGAGAAAGTTCACTCCAAAGAAGACAAGAAAATATATTGGTAAGTATCTAGTCCTTGTTAAATATACGTTATCAAGTATTTTCTGAATGGAACTTAGCCCCGGCCTGGAGGATTTATCCCCGGGCTGGATGATTTGGGGACCGGGCTATTGGGTTTTGGAGCTGGCTGTGGAACTTAGCCCCAGCCTTGGTGAGTTTTCCCCGGCCTGGATGAGTTGGGGGGTGTAGTCCGAGGAGGGGTGCTTAAGAGTGGGTCCGAGATGTGGGCTGTGTGTCCCCGGAGGTCCAGAGGAGCCAGGGGGGCGAGTGTGTGCACGTAGGCCGGGGTTGGAGTGCCCTGAGCCGGGTAGTGTAAGTGGAGTAGAGGGTGGGTCATTGTGGTGGATGTTGGTGCGGGGCTGGTAGCTTTAGGAGCAGGCTGGTCAGAGGAGGTCCAGAGGAGCCAGGGGGGCGAGTGTGTGCACGTAGGCCGGGGTTGGAGTGCCCTGAGCCGGGTAGTGTAAGTGGAGTAGAGGGTGGGTCATTGTGGTGGATGTTGGTGCGGGGCTGGTAGCTTTAGGAGCAGGCTGGTCAGAGGAGGTCCAGAGGAGCCAGGGGGGCGAGTGTGTGCACGTAGGCCGGGGTTGGAGTGCCCTGAGCCGGGTAGTGTAAGTGGAGTAGAGGGTGGGTCATTGTGGTGGATGTTGGTGCGGGGCTGGTAGCTTTAGGAGCAGGCTGGTCAGAGGAGGTCCAGAGGAGCCAGGGGGGCGAGTGTGTGCACGTAGGCCGGGGTTGGAGTGCCCTGAGCCGGGTAGTGTAAGTGGAGTAGAGGGTGGGTCATTGTGGTGGATGTTGGTGCGGGGCTGGTAGCTTTAGGAGCAGGCTGGTCAGAGGAGGTCCAGAGGAGCCAGGGGGGCGAGTGTGTGCATGTAGGGCCGGGGTAGGAGTGCCCTGAGCCGGGTAGTGTAAGTGGAGTAGAGGGTGGGTCATTGTGGTGGATGTTGGTGCGGGGCTGGTAGCTTTAGGAGCAGGCTGGTCAGAGGAGGTCCAGAGGAGCCAGGGGGGCGAGTGTGTGCACGTAGGCCGGGGTTGGAGTGCCCTGAGCCGGGTAGTGTAAGTGGAGTAGAGGGTGGGTCATTGTGGTGGATGTTGGTGCGGGGCTGGTAGCTTTAGGAGCAGGCTGGTCAGAGGAGGTCCAGAGGAGCCAGGGGGGCGAGTGTGTGCATGTAGGGCCGGGGTAGGAGTGCCCTGAGCCGGGTAGTGTAAGTGGAGTAGAGGGTGGGTCATTGTGGTGGATGTTGGTGCGGGGCTGGTAGCTTTAGGAGCAGGCTGGTCAGAGGAGGTCCAGAGGAGCCAGGGGGGCGAGTGTGTGCACGTAGGCCGGGGTTGGAGTGCCCTGAGCCGGGTAGTGTAAGTGGAGTAGAGGGTGGGTCATTGTGGTGGATGTTGGTGCGGGGCTGGTAGCTTTAGGAGCAGGCTGGTCAGAGGAGGTCCAGAGGAGCCAGGGGGGCGAGTGTGTGCACGTAGGCCGGGGTTGGAGTGCCCTGAGCCGGGTAGTGTAAGTGGAGGAGAGGGTGGGTCATTGTGGTGGATGTTGGTGCGGGGCTGGTAGCTTTAGGAGCAGGCTGTGGAACTTAGCCCCAGCCTTGGTGAGTTTTCCCCGGCCCTGATGAGTTGGGGACCGGGGTATTGGGTTTAGGAGCTGGCTGTGGAACTTAGCCCCAGCCTGGGTGGTTCTTTGTAGGTTCAAGTATTGTCTGTTTATCTTTCAGAGTGACACTGGGAAGGACCAAAGGCAGGAGATGGCACAAGAAAAAAACAACCCAGACTCAGACCCAGACTATGTGGGTGATGAAGATTTAGATGAGCTCCCCCATCCAAATATATGGCTGACACAAAAGTCGGATACAAGTCTTGCTCCTGCTTCTAGTGCACCGGGAACCAGCCAGCAAGGTAGTTCTTCATACACCTCAGAGTTGCATTCAGAGAATGGTCCACAAAGAGGAGACCCACAGCGGACAAGTTCCATAAATTACTGCTTTGTCTGCGGTAAGCCCCAGAAGAAAATATCGAGACATCTTAAAACACACAAGACCAATGCAGAGATTGTACAAGTCTTTTCCCTTACTGATGTCAAGGAGCGCAACAAACGGATTGAAAAAATTAGGAATAAAGGGAACTTTTTACATAATCAAGCAGTATTACAAAGTGGGAAAGGGCAATTGAAAGTGAAGCGACGATGCAAAAAAAAAGCTTTGGATGGAAAGTTTATTCACTGCATGTATTGTCAAGGCATGTTTCTCCGCAAAGAACTATGGAGGCATACTCGCAGGTGCCCTCACAAACCCGAAGATGCAAACCAAGAAGAGACGTCTGGAAGGAGAAGGATCCTCGGCTCTGCATCAGCTCAGGATGCCGCCTTATGTGCGCAAATCTCGGGTGGGGTTTGGAAGCTTCTCAGTGTTATGAACGTGGATGAAGTTGGATCAGTTGTGCGAAATGACTTCTGTATTCTCCAGTTTGCCCAGTCACTTTACAACATTCATGGACAAGATACAACAAAGTATGAATACATAAGACAAAAACTGAGAGAAGTGGGACGTCTGCTGCTGTGCTTGCGGACAGATTTCTCTGTGCCGACCCTGGAAGATGCTGTTAGGCCTGCAAACTTTGAGAAAGTGGTACAAGCGGTCAAAAAGGTAGCAGGTTTTAATGATGACAATCTTTCGTACAAAACCCCGAGCCTTGCTCTTAAACTCGGCCACACACTGAATAAGATCTGCGACATCATCCACTGCCGGAGCTTGATGGCAGAAGATGAGAAGCTGGTGAAGTATACTGAAACATTTAAGAAGTTGCTCAGTACCAAGTGGAATGAATATGTATCTCACAATGCCCTTAACACACTGAGTGATGCCAAGTTTAATAAACCGTTAACCTTACCATTCACTGAAGATGTTGTGAAACTTCACAAGTTTTTGGAAAAGGCAGCAGAAGAGGCCACAAGCAAACTGCAAGAAACAGATGATGCTCAAACTTATGCCCGTCTTGCCATGGTGTTGCTCACACAAATCATTGTGTTCAACCGTCGGCGAGCTGGAGAGGTTTCCAAAATGCCTCTGAAACATTTTCTGGAGAGGGATAATCAACAACTTCATGCGGATGTAAGCCTTGGTTTATCGGACACAGAAAAGAAGCTCTGCCGGTATCTAAGTCGCGTGGAAATTATGGGTAAAAGAGGGAGAAAAGTTGCAGTTCTTCTCCCCCGACCTGTTGTCAATGGTCTTACACTACTCACAAATAAGAGGAAAGAATGTGGTGTGTCTCCCTCAAACCCATTCTTATTTGCACGACCCAAAGCACCAACCCATTATAGAGGAAGTGACTGCCTGAGACGTTTCTCCACACAGTGCGACACAAAGTACCCCGAGCACCTCCGGTCGACCGGTCTCAGGAAACATGTGGCCACGCTATCTCAAGTCTTAAACCTCCAGGAGAATGAGCTGGATCAGGTGGCAGACTTCCTTGGACATGATATCCGCGTACACAGGGAATTCTACAGACTGCCTGTTCCAACAACACAACTTGCAAAGATATCCAAAGTATTGCTTTTAATGGAGAAGGGATCCATTTCCTCGCTAAAAGGAAAGACGCTGGAGGAGATTGAACTTGAAGGTTTGTTAAATGTATCTCTTATCTGGGTGTGCATGTAGGGCCGGGGTAGGAGTGCCCTGAGCCGGGTAGTGTTAGTGGAGGAGAGGGTGGGTCATTGTGGTGGATGTTGGTGCGGGGCTGGTAGCTTTAGGAGCAGGCTGGTCAGAGGAGGTCCAGAGGAGTCAGGGGGGCGAGGGTGTGCATGTAGGGCCGGGGTAGGAGTGCCCTGAGCCGGGTAGTGTAAGTGGAGTAGAGGGTGGGTCATTGTGGTGGATGTTGGTGCGGGGCTGGTAGCTTTAGGAGCAGGCTGGTCAGAGGCTGGTCAGAGGAGGTCCAGAGGAGTCAGGGGGGCGAGGGTGTGCATGTAGGGCCGGGGTAGGAGTGCCCTGAGCCGGGTAGTGTAAGTGGAGGAGAGGGTGGGTCATTGTGGTGGATGTTGGTGCGGGGCTGGTAGCTTTAGGAGCCGGCTGGGGATCTTAGCCCCAGCCTTGGTGAGTTTTCCCAGGCCTGGTGGCTTTAGGAGCGGGCTGATTGAATTGAATCCCCCTTTTGTTTTTAGATGAAATTCCCATCAGTGCAGATGAGGCCGAAGAGGAGAGTCACAGTGACTCGGGGGACTCTGCTGAGAAACAAGCGGCAACTGTGGTTATAGATGATGACCCGATCGACATAGCTGATGGAGATACCTCTGATTTTGAAGGCAAGTTCTTCTGTTTACTCTTGTAGTAGTCTTGCTCTGACTTATTCACATTGTTTTGTTTAAATTAATTCCTAATTTTCCTTTTCAGAGGCAGCACAGAGGCCTGCAAAGCAACCTGGACCAAAACGCAGAGTGACAAAAAGAGCATGGTCAAAGACTGAAGAAGCAGCTGTAATGCGGCATTTTAAAAAACACATCAAGAGAGGAAAACTGGCCACAAAAAATGAAGTAACTCAGTGTAAGCAAGCAGAAATGGCCTTAAGTCAGAGAACACTGCAGAATATAAGAGACTTTGTGAGAAATCGTGGACTAGCACGTAAAAGACAACTAAAGGTAAAAGATGGATAAGCATGGAGTGTATGTATGAAGAACATTAAAACTTTTCCAGCCTCTAATTGTGGTTCATCCATCCATCCATTTTCTCCCACTTGTCCGTTGCCGGGTCGTGGAGGCAGCCGTTGGAGCTGCCCAAATCACATAGCACCAGTCCCCTATGGCTCCTCCTGCAGGTGGTGGGTCCACGGAAGGACGGCCTCATGGTTCCAAACGGGCCTGTTGGTCTCTCATAGGGGAATTGTGGTTCAGTTATGTTTAAAGTCCTCATAATTCATCTTTGGTCCTCATGAACCACCTTCTGGTCGGTGGCTGTGTATAGACAACCGTAGCTGATACAAGGATGTTAAATAGACCTAAATTTTTTTCAGATTTTTTACAGTTAGTCTATCCAGAGCTTATCTCTCTAGGACCTTGGGAAACCATAGTCCTCTTAAACCACACCAGGGTTGGTTTTTCCAAAAGGTCAACATAAACCATAAAACCACGTATGTGTGTGTGTGTGTGTGTGTGTGTGTGTGTGTCTGTATATATGGTTTATGGAGCCAATTGACCTGACTACTTACCAGCACTACGAGGACCTAAGGGGATTAGCAGGACTATGCTAAGGTCCTCATAAACCAAGATTTTGTATTTTCATGTTTAGCATATAAAGAGCATAATTTCATTGTTTTTCTGAAGTCCTTTTAATGCTCAATGATAATATATCATGCACATATCAAGTTTTTTTTAATTCTTAGCTTTTAAAGACCATAAATTCAAAGTTTATTTGACGTCCCTATAATACCCCAACCTGACTTCTTGTGTATGGAGTGTATGATGTGCTCCCCCTACCCTACTCTGGCGGTATTGAAGGCTCCATTGTGATTGGTTGTTCATGGGGACATGTGCGGGATATGTGTTCAGACATGTTTAGTGATTTAGGAAGACATCTAATGGTAATGCGAAGAAGAAGGACCAAGAGAAAGTTCACTCCAAAGAAGACAAGAAAATATATTGGTAATTATCTAGTCCTTGTTAAATATACTTTATCAAGTATTTTCTGAATTCAAAGTGAGCTGATGGGGGAGGGGTGATACTGTATGTGTGAAGGAGAACAGAGGGAGGGGGAGGGTCACAGCAGGTCTGCAGCAAACTACATTTAGTGTTTTACTGAATAATGTGTGTAACACAACACTAACTCCTGTTTCTGTCTGCAGAGAAATGGACCCAGCTCAACCTCTGAAGACTCCCCGCACACAGGGAAAGACGTACAGCTGTGAGCAGTGTGACAAGACGTTTACTTACTCATTCAGCCTCAAAGAACACATGAAGATACATGCTGGAGAGAAGCCCTTTGAGTGTGGCCTGTGTGGACATGTGTTTACTTCATGTGCATATCTGAAAATTCACATGAGAATCCACACTGGAGAGAGGCCATACAGCTGTGAGCAGTGTGACAAGACATTTACTCACTCATCCAGCGTCAAAGTCCACATGAAGATACATGCTGGGGAAAAGGAATACAGCTGTGATGAGTGTGGGAAGTCATTTAATCAGCTCTCAGGTCTCAGGCAACACAAGAGAGTCCATGATGGACTAAAGCCGTATGAGTGTGAGCAGTGTGGGAACACATTCAGCCGATCAGAGAATCTTGAATTTCACATGAGAATCCACACTGGAGAGAGGCCATACAGCTGTGAGCAGTGTGACAAGACCTTTACTCAGTCATCCAACTTCAAAAAACACATGAGAATCCACACTGGAGAGAGGCCATACAGATGTGAGCAGTGTGACAAGACCTTTACTCTGTCATCCAGCCTCAAAAGACACATGAAGAGGATCCACACTGGAGAGAAACAGCTGTGATGAGTTTGGTCAGACCTTCAGATATTTTCAGATCAAATGTGCTTCATGACATGAACATGTCTGTGTCGTTCACAGAGACTTATCCAGTTCACTCTATTTCAAACTAATGTTTCACAAATGCAGATGTTTTTTAGGGAGGTCATAGAATGTAAATCTTAATCTAAATCTTACTTATATTAAAACACTTTTTTCACAAATATGGAAATATATTGGTCACCTTTTAGAAGTGCAGTGGAAATGTTACACGCCCCAAATTTACATTTTGAAAAGAAAATATGAATTTGTGCATCAGGTCTCTGCTCTGCGCACTCTAAAATGATCCTTTAAGCTCTGTACGGGCTTCTACGGTCGCTCTACGTGCACACAATGCAAGAACCCGCCGCAGAGGTTCTTTCACATGTCAAACAAACTCTACGGGCGCTTCCGTTTTTTTCAGGTTGCTTGAACGCCGTACGTCTGCGTGAGTCGTCTGTACGGTCAGTGTATGTCTTTGGGACGTTTTGTACACATTGTTGTTTTGGTATTCCGTACTTGTGGACTTCATACATGTGTCGTGTGCCACACGCAGCTTCACCAAAGGTTTTTTTGGATCTATGTGAATATAAGACATGTCGTCATTCTGCCCAAACGCCGTTGGTTCACGACGTACAGATCGTGTGCAGTTCTTGCAAACTTCATACGAAGCCTCATGAACCCACGTGTTGGAGCAGCTCCGTGTGACGCACGTTGGTGCGCGGTGATCTGAACACCACAGCTACGTTCTCCACCAACAAAAATAAACACAGCCATTTGGGAAACGCCACAAATCGCACGACCAAAAAGTGGTACGTGCGGTTGTGACGAGGCTTTAAATAGTCTCTTCATTCCCTTGTGTTGTTTTCCTCGTGTGTTTTTTCATGTTTGTGTCGTTCACAGAGACTTATTGAGTTATTGAGTTATCTATACTTTTTCCTAGTCTTGTAGCTAAAATTGTAAATCATAATTTAGTAGGGCAATAGGTCTATAGTTGCCTGGTTCAGAATCATCTTTTCTTTTCTTTAAGAGAACACACACATTTGCCTCACAGAGAGACGATGGGAGTGACTTATTTGCAAAAGTATGGTGTATCGTTCTTAACAGTAAAGGGACCAACTGGTTTCCAAAGGTCTTATAAAATTCGGGGCCATACCCATCAGGGCCAGGGGCCTTTCCAGAAGGGAGTGCTCCTATAGCCTCCAGCACCTCCTTTGTCTTGAAGTTTGAGTCCAAATACTCCTGGGAGGTATCGTTCAAATGTGGAAAGGGCAAGGACCCAAGAATATTTTCAATACCATCTTGAGTGGCATTTGTTTTAGATGAGTAGATATCAAGATAAAACTCCCTAAAACGTTCATTTGTATCTTGTAGATCGGTAAGAATCAATCCTGAACTCAATCTAATTTTATGAATTGAACGCTTCATCTGTTCACCTTTTAGCTGCCTAGCTAATAGCCTGTGAGGCTTTCCACCAAGCTCAAAGTTTCTGTTTTAATTTTAGAATAGTTTTTTTGACTCGTTCTCCAAGTATAGAATTATATTCATATTGTATCTTAAGGACATTATTGTAATCTGACTGAAGTTTAGAATTTGGGTAAATCTGATCTTCAACCTGCCACACTTAGCCTTGTTATGCTTCGCTTCAAAATACAGTGCCTTGCGAAAGTATTCGGCCCCCTTGAACTTTTCGACCTTTTGCCACATTTCAGGCTTCAAACATAAAGATATAAAACTGTATTTTTTTGTGAAGAACCAACAAGTGGGACACAATCATGAAGTGAAACGAAATTTATTGGATATTTCAAACATTTTTAACAAATAAACTGAAAAATTGGGCGTGCAAAATTATTCAGCCCCTTTACGTTCAGTGCAGCAAACTCTCTCCAGAAGTTCAGCGAGGATCTCTGAATGATCCAATGTTGACCTAAATGACTAATGATAAATAGAATCCACCTGTGTGTGAACAAGTCTCCGTATAAATGCACCTGCTCTGTGATTGTCTCAGAGGTCAGTTTAAAGCGCAGAGAGCATCATGAAGAACAAGGAACACACCAGGCAGGTCCGAGATACTGTTGTGGAGAAGTTTAAAGCCGGATTTGGATACAAAAAGATTTCCCAAGCTTTAATCATCCCAAGGAGCACTGTGCAAGCGATAATATTGAAATGGAAGGAGTATCAGACCACTGCAAATCTACAAAGACCCGGCCGTCCCTCTAAACTTTCATCTCATACAAGGAGAAAACTGATCAGAGATGCTGCCAAGAGGCCCATGATCACTCTGGATGAACTGCAGAAATGTACAGCTGAGGTGGGAGACTCTGTCCATAGGACAACAATCAGTCGTATACTGCACAACTCTGGCCTTCATGGAAGAGTGGCAAGAAGAAAGCCATTTCTTAAAGATATCCATAAAAAGTGTCGTTTAAAGTTTGCCACAAGCCACCTGGGAGACACACCAAACATGTGGAAGAAGGTGCTCTGGTCAGATGAAACCAAAATCCAACTTTTTGGCAACAATGCAAAACGTTATGTTTGGCGTAAAAGCAACACAGCTCATCACCCTGAACACACCATCCCCACTGTCAAACATGGTGGTGGCAGCATCATGGTTTGGGCCTGCTTTTCTTCAGCAGGGACAGGGAAGATGGTTCAAATTGATGGGAAGATGGATGGAGCCAAATACAGGACCATTCTGGAAGAAAACCTGATGGAGTCTGCAAAAGACCTGAGACTGGGACGGAGATTTGTCTTCCAACAAGACAATGATCCAAAACATAAAGCAACATCTACAACAGAGTGGTTCACAAATAAACATATCCAGGTGTTAGAATGGCCAAGTCAAAGTCCAGACCTGAATCCAATCCAGAATCTGTGGAAAGAACTGAAAACTGCTGTTCACAAACGCTGTCCATCCAACTTCACTGAGCTCCAGCTGTTTTGCAAGGAGGAATGGGCAAATATTTCAGTCTCTCAATGTGCAAAACTGATAGAGACAAACCCCAAGGACTTACAGCAGTAATCGCAGCAAAAGGTGGCGCTACAGAGTATTAACTTAAGGGGCTGAATAATTTTGCACGGCCAATTTTTCAGTTGTTTATTTGTTAAAAATGTTTGAAATATCCAATAAATTTCGTTTCACTTCATGATTGTGTCCCACTTGTTGTTGGTTCTTCACAAAAAATTACAGTTTTATATCTTTATGTTTGAAGCCTGAAATGTGGCAAAAGGTCGAAAAGTTCAAGGGGGCCGAATACTTTCACAAGGCACTGTATATTTAAAATGTTTGGGCTTATGTTCCAGTTACATGGCAGACATGGGAGTGTTTTTAATCCTGCACGTACGCTGATAAACCACATTCTTGCTCTAGGCCCATTTCCTGATAACGGTTGCAAAAACATCTCAGCATCAAGGACGTTGGACAAGCTGGCAGTTTGTGACCCGGCCCACGAGACCCGGAGTCAGAGAGTAATACGTTTAATAATATGTTTGAATATGTGTAACATGTGTGTGCTCTTATTTAGAGTGAATAATGATAAGGGGAGGTTCAGGACACGCACACACTGCCCAAAACCTCACTCTTGCTCTATTGCTCTTCTATAAATGTTAACCCAAATCACAGGCATGTATGAGTGTCGAGGACGGGGCAGTGACACAGTGGAGCTGGACCTTATCAATGAGGAGGCTCCACCCGCTCTAGGTCATCCTAACAAAACATCATACGTGGAGAAGAAGACCACATGGCTCATTGAATATGAATGATTGTGTTTTTATGTGCTGGGTGCAGGGACATGGGCCGTGCAGAGCGCCTGCCGTAAGCCCCGCTTAGACGTCGGCTGCAGGAGAATTAGAGAAGCACCCAGAGCTCTGTATTAGAATTGTAAACCACAGGGAATAAATCTTTCTTGAATTGAACTCATTGAATCTTGGTTTTCCTTCCAACAGACGAACACAACACTCTTTACAAAACTGCTGCAGTTCAGCCAGATTCCTGGGTTCACTTACTTTTTCCTCTCTGTCCTGTGAATGTTTACATGTTACGGCCAATAAAAATATGATCAAATGTAAATATTTGGGTGGTATTAGTTTAAGCAGACACTGTTTATTCATGCTTATGATTTTGATGAAGATCAAACCACATTTTATGACCAATTTAGGCAGAAATGTGAAAAATTCCAAAGCGTTCACACACATTTTCATCCCACTGTGGGCTATTGTTTAGTGAGTGAGCGCTCGGCCCCACCTAGTGGTTAAATGTTGTATATACAAAGGTGTTTTGATGCAGGACTAAAGCCCAGTGATATCAGCCGGTGGTTGTTGGTTTCCTGTCACATGAATATTAATGAGCTTGGCCACGCCCATAACGACCCAGCCCACTTTACCCCAAAGGCACTTGAAACACAAACCTGCGGGCGCGGCCCCTCCCTAAATGAACCGGTCTCAAGTGAACTGAACTGGTCCGGTCCCATTGAAACCATAACCATAAAGGCAGGACAGTCGTTATCACACCTTAGGGGCATTTCCACAGGAGCAGACCAGTTCAGTTCACTTGAGACCGGTTCATTTAGGGAGGGGCTGCCTTTAGGGTTGTTATGGGAGGGGTCAAGCACATTTATATACTTGTCTCGTGTTTTGTGTTGATTTGAAAGTGATTCCTGCCACAGACCTCCTGAACACAAATGCAGTAGTGTGTTTGCCTCTTATTGGAGAGAGACGTCATATACTGGACCACTCCTTCATTCAGTTCAGTTTAATAAAACACTCTTGGAATAACAATAACATCATATATGCTACACACGTTTTACAAGAGTCTTTTAAACACTGAAGGAAAGTTTAAAAGTGACTTCATTAACCAGATCTTTATTTAAGGAAAGGGCTCCCTGGAATCTTGTGCCACAGTCCCATTGGTCTGACTTCAGTGCAGATGTTTTAGGTTCAAACCCCACATGGACCGGCTGTTTATCAGTATCTTTTTTACACTATTGCAAACGTAACCATTACATGACTACATTGTGTTGATATTTACATTAAAACAGAGGAGGAGAGAGGAGAATTTATTTCCAATTTCCCCCCATATTTTACCTTTTTTTTTCCCCTCACTTTTCCCCAATTTATTATAAATGTTTGTCCCCATCTTTCCCCTATATTTCCCCAATTGTTCCCTTATATTTCCTACTTGTGTGAAGCCAAAGGCAGATTGGTGCCATCACTCTATGGTAGACAATAAAGTTTCTATCCTCTTGTATTTTTCCTGTTCACCTCATTGTGCTTTGTCCGTGTGTGGAAGAATATGTTTTAATATGACATTATCATTGTTCTCTGTGCAGAGCTCGACTCCTCCTTCCATGCAGATGTAGAGGCGTCTAGACTCTTTTATAGACACAAACTTCTCAGTTTTTATTAATCCCCCTCCCCCATTTTTCCTCTTTTTTCTATATTTTCACATTTCTAGACACTGGAGATGAATTCGATTTTTTACATTTGCAAATCTTCCTAACAGTAGTTTTAATCTCATCTTGGGCAGAGAGAAACTACTTTTGAACTAAACGTTTCACATGAGAAAAACAACAATACAAAAAAGCCCCCCCTCCACACACACACTGACGTTTACTTTACACATCACATTGACTTTTAATAAAAAAACAAACATGTACAATAGGCCAGGATGAATGAGTGTGTTTGAGAGTGTGCATGGGGGCAACGGATGCAAATTAGCCCAAAGCTACAATCCGGTGTGGCTCGTTTACATGCATGAGACCCATGTATGTTCATTAACATGCACCAAATAAATCCATTTAATATTTAGAGTTTTTTTTTATCATATTTTATTTGACGCAAACAGTAATATTGTGGGGAAGCTGGCCAATGTGGTCAAGTAGGAGGCAGACTCGTACATTTTCCATAGTAGCTGACATTTATTGTTCCATGTAAGTGTGGCACAATCAAACACATGTACCCAGCTACCAGGTTCTCCCAGACTGATTGCACATTTCTTTTTAACACTCCCCCAGCAGGAAGCCCCTCCCCGGACCAGGTGGCAAGTATTAACTTGATTGCACAAACTAAAAACTATAAAACAATGAATACATAAACTTATAACAAACATGTTTAAATACATTAAAAAAGGGACAAAGTAACATAAAACCTACTTTGTCACAAATATATATTGAAAAATACTTTTTTTTTGCAAATGTAAATAAATACTGATTAGGGGAGCTCTTCCTCTTATCATTATTTTATCGTATCATTATTTTTTTGCGTGAGGGGCCCCTGCAGAAACACAAACTCTAACCTCATAACCCTCGCCTTAACTGCGTGCATTTTCTCCAGTTCGGCTTTACCCAAATCTAAAAGCTTTTCAACTGGAGAGTAACAGTGTAACGCCTCATTTGCATACACAAGTGGGTCTGACACTTTGCCACATTTTTGTCACATTTGTTGTTGTGTTTTCGTTGCTTTTTTGTCACTTCTTTGTTGCATGTTCATCCTTGTTATTTTGACACTTTTTCCAAGAAGCTTTTAGATTTGAGTAAAGCCAAACTGGAGAACATGTCCTCGGTCCAGGCGGGGGTTAAGAGGTTAACTACTGTTTGTCTCCTTCACTTCCCCCTCTTCTCTGGGCTGTGGCTGAAACAGGAGCTCAAGAAGAAAAGGACTGTTAAGAAGGTCTGGGCACAAGTTGTTATAGGAGAATATGAGCTGAGATTGAATTAGAGTCAAAAATGCTTCAAAAATAACTGAACAAGTGGCTCAGACGTCCTGTCCATGATTTATTCTTCACACCGCGAGACTTTGATGAGGAACATTTAATTATCTTTTGGTGTGTGCACGTATTCACTGGCCTTTCTAAACGAGCTGTTAGAGCTGCAGAACATCCAGAACGCTGCTGCTCGAGTCCTGACAAGAACCAGGAAATACCACCATATTAGTCCAGTGCTCCGGTCTCTGCACTGGCTTCCTGTCACTCAGAGAATAGAATTTAAAACAGCTCTGCTTGTGTACAAGTCTTTTCATGGTTTAGCACCAAAGTCCATCTCTGACATGTTAGAGCCGTATGAACCATCTCGGGCCCTGAGAACTTCAGGGAGGGGTCCCCTGGTGGTTCCCAGAGTCAGGACTAAACACGGTGAGGCTGCGTTTCAGTTTCATGCAGCGAAAATCTGGAACAGTCTTCATGAGGATGTGAGACAGGCCTCAACTCTGACAATGTTCAAATCCAGGCTGAAAACAGCTCTTTTTACCCGAGCAGATGAAAACTGAAAGTATTTTATCTGCACTCTTGCCTTTTACTGTAACTGATTAACTTTATGTTGATGTTTTATTGATTTGATCTGTTTTCTTGTAATTTTATGCAACTGTGAAGCACTTTGAATTGCCTTGTGTGTGAATTGTGCTCTACAAATAAACTCGCCTAAAAATATAACCAATTGTTTGGGTAAATCTGGAGTAAAACTAAACACATTTTCATTCAAAGACTAGAATTAAAACTAAACTAAAATGCTTTCAAAATGAAGAGTCCACTGACGGGATTTCACAATATAGCGGCAAGAACAAAATGGTAAAACAATATTTTATTCTAATAAAAACAGTTTTATAATGAAGAATAAATGAAGGCGCTGAAAAATGTAATGAAAAAGCAACAAAACAGTTTAAAAAACTTGAAAAAAGGTGACGACAACGTGGCAACAAAGTCTTAGATCAGTTTTGTAGGTCTTAGCTTTCAAATGAGGGGTTACACTGGTCTATATAAAGGCTTTAAGTTCCAGTCAAGAAGCTTCTGGATTTGGGTAAAGCCGAAGTGAAAAAAAAATTCTTGGTTCAGGTGGGGGTTAAGAGGTTAAAAAGTGTAAAGCTTTACATTCCATCAACACTAAAACATCAGCAAGTCTGAAACATTAGTTTGAAATAGAGTCGACTCAATAAGTCTCTGTGAACGACACAAACATGAAAAAACACATGAGGAAAACAACACGAGGGAATGAAGAGACTATTTAAAGCAGGGGTCGGCAACTTGGCTTGGCTTCGGGCCAATATTTTTTTACGCCAATAGATGGCGCCAGCCGGTCAATTGATAAAAAATAGATTTATTCATGCCTGGATATTCAATACTAGATAACCCCAAACTATACATATTTTTTGTTTAAAAATAAAATATTGTTTGAAACATTACTGTCCCGAGTCTGTCGGATGTTCGTGGGTTACACAGCACTAGCAAAACATAAAGTTAGCATCACAAACATGTCGCTTTCCAAAGGACAAAAAAGAAAAGTGGACAGTGAAGACAGGAGTTTCAGGGAAAGGCGACAAACATATGGTTTCATCCTACCTGGATATGTGAATGCCAAACCTCTGCCTCATCTACAACGAGGTCATCTCCGTTTGCAAAGAGTCCAATATTCAGCGACATCACCAAACGAAACATTCAGAGCGTCCTTTCCACTTCAGTCTGGGTCAAGGCGTCTCAAAGTCAATGCTCTTTATGACAGTTATATCCGGAGCAGCAGGTCCTACTCCGAGGCCTGACCATACAGACCACTCCAGTGCCTCGCTTAAAGCGTCCTGGATTTCGGCCCGGTGTTACGCCGAAAACTGCATGACCACCGAAAAATGCACCCCCTCTTACCGCGCACAGATGAAACAACGACAGGAAGGTTTCTAGGACTGTCTCTTCACAATTATAGCCCATGTGTGTATTTATTTATGTAAGACTGACTATAGCTCATTTAACCAGAAGAGATCGTTCTTTTAAAAGTCAGGGATATCTTTTGGTTGAGCGTGTGATATGAAGGCACTCAAATGCGTGTGTAGGCTGCTTAGCGTTAAATTGCAACAGTGGAATGGTGTTGTGCCAAACACAAGCAAAGATCAAGGGCAAAACATTTGCGGATGAAGAACAATTAAGTCTCTGTTAGGCTTTTTTTTATTATCATTGTTTTATATATCCTCTGGCGGGCCAAAAAATATTGGCAACGGGCCAAAATTGTCCCCCGGGCCGGACGTTGCCGACCACTGATTTAAAGGAATATTTTTAGAGTGTGCAGAACAAACATCTGTTTGGACAAATTCATATTTTCTTTTCTAAATGTGAATTCTGGGCGTGTAACATTTCCACTGCACTTCTGAAGGTGAAACAAATATAATTCCATATTTGTGGAAAAAAAAGTTTGAGATTAAGATTTACATTCCATGACCTCCCTAAAAAAAAAAATCAGCATTTGTGAAACATAAGTTTGAAATAGAGTGAACTGGATAAGTCTCTGTGAACGACACAGACATGTTCATGTCATGAAGCACATTTGATCTTAAAATATCTGAAGGTCTGACCACACTCATCACAGCTGTTTCTCTCCAGTGTGGATCTTCTTCATGTGGTCTTTGAGGATGGATGACTGAGAAAAGGTCTTGTCACACTGCTCACATCTGTATGGCCTCTCTCCAGTGTGGATCCTCATGTGTGTTTTGAGGGTGGATGACTGAGAAAAGGTCTTGTCACACTGCTCACATCTGTATGGCCTATCTCCAGTGTGGATCCTCATGTGGTCTTTGAGGCTGGATGCGTGAGTAAAGGACTTGTCACACTGCTCACAGCTGTATGGCCTCTCTCCAGTGTGGATTCTCATGTGGTCTTTGAGGCTGGATGACAGAGTAAACACATGTCCACACAGGCCACACTCAAAGGGCTTTTCCCCAGTGTGGATCCCCATGTGTTTTTTGATGCTGGATGAGTGAGTAAAGGTCTTGTCACACTGCTCACATCTGTATGGCCTCTCTCCAGTGTGGATTCTCATGTGACGTTTAAGTTGTGTAGACTGAGTAAACACATGTCCACACAGGCCACACTCAAAGGGCTTTTCCCCAGTGTGGATCCTCATGTGGTCTTTGAGGGTGGATGACTGAGTAAAGGTCTTGTCACACTGCTCACAGCTGTATGGCCTCTCTCCAGTGTGGATTCTCATGTGACGTTTAAGATCGCGTGAAGAAGTAAATTCGTTCCCACACTGCTCACAGCTGTATGGCCTCTCTCCGGTGTGGATTCTCATGTGACGTTTAAGATCGCGCGACGTAGTAAATCCTTTCCCACACTGCTCACAGCTGTATGTCTTTCCCTGTGTGCGGGGAGTCTGCAGAGGCTGAGCTGGGTCCATTTCTCTGCAGACAGAAACAGGAGTTAGTGTTGTGTTAGACACATTGTTCAGTAAAACACTAAAAATAGTTTGCTGCAGACCTGGTGTGACCCTCCCCCCCCTCCCTCTGTTCTCCTTCACACATACAGTATCACCCCTCCCCCATCAGCTCACTGTGAATCAGCAACAAATCTGTTTTTAAATCACTGTCTGAGCCAGTGGGCGAGGAAAGCCCTTCTCTTTGGTCCTCATGGAGCTGACATTGCTGTAATACCGCCCCCTGGTGGATGCGACTCCAAAAGACACTTTGGAAACAGGATTCCTATGTAGCTTTGGTCCTCGTTTAAACTGCTTTAAAGCCTGGCTCCAAAGAGTTTTTCTTTTTCTTAAAATGTCAATGATCCATGAGACAACGCTGGGCTATGTGTCATAACCCCCCCCTCCCCCCACTAAAAACATGTACAATAGGCCAGGATGAATGAGAGTGTGTTTGAGAGTGCGCATGGGGGACAACGGATGGAAATTAGCCCACGGCTACAATCCGGTGTGGCTTGTTTACATGCATGAGACCCATGTATGGTCATTAACATGCACTGTCTCGACCAAATAAACCAATACATAAAATAATAGAAGAGAGAAGGCAGAGTGCTCGCTGGATCACCGCGTAGTAGAAAAAGTACATTTGCTAAAGGATAATAGCAAAACCAACTTACAAATCAGGTGCTCTTCAAACTCGTGGGGCAAAGCAGACTAAAGGAAAAAGGATGAGCCGAGGCAAAACTGTGTTTATTTAAAAAGCGTGTACCGACGCGTTTCAACTCGACTGAGTCTTCATCAGGGTAAAGTAACATCACAGGTGTGTGAGCCCCATTTAAACCAGGGGGGGTCACATGATCAAACACGTGACGTATAGAATACCAGACATTTTTCAAAGCTGCAACATGGGCAATGAAAAAATCATAAATATTTACACATTTTTACAAAACTCCAATGCGTAAACTGCAATATACAGTGAGGTAAATAAGTATTTGAACACCCTGCTATTTTGCAAGTTCTCCCACTTAGAAATCATGGAGGGGTCTGAAATTGTCATCGTAGGTGCATGTCCACTGTGAGAGACATAATCTAAAAAAAAAATTACAATGTATGATTTTTTTTTAACTATTTATTTTAGGGGCGGGACTTTAACGCGTTAATTTAGATTGATTAATTACACAAAAATAACGCGTACAATTTTTTTGACGCATTTTAATCGCACATGTTTTTACAACGCGGAACGTTTCTCACTGGATGAGTTTAGGCGGACCGATTATACTGGAGCACCAACTTGTAGCACAGGCAACATATAATTTATGTTTAACATTATTTTTATTGTAAACGCAATCCGGTGTGTACTTTTTGTTGTTATTTACGTGCCCAGCTGAGGCAGGCGCGCTCATTGTATTTCTTCACGCATGTGTGTGCGCGCGCCCTCGCTCCCAGTCACACAACACGGACTATTGAGGGGATCAGGCCTCCTCACATGGACTAAAGCCCGGGTTTGAAGCGGGTACACAACTCTGAAAGACTTGGAGTTTCTGATACTGCTCAACAGGACCGGTGAGAGTTTTCCATTACGTTTGTTTTCGGGTTGCGTAGTGTGGCTGCACGGGCGCGCGCTTCAGCTGCGACCTCGCGCTAATAGTTTACGTGCCTTTAAACCAGCTGTTGCTAAATCAACAAAGTCTGTTATGGCCTTTGAAGCAACAATAAACAATATTTTGTTGCTTAAGATTATGTATTCAGTCATTATTCAATGGTATACTAAAAATCCATATGAAAAAACTTACTTCTCACTGTTCTCAGGTCAAATATTTATATGCGATTAATTAATTACAAAGCCTGTAATTAATTGGATAATTTTTTTTAATCGAGTCCCGGCCCTAATTTATGTGTATGATACAACTGCGAATAAGTATTTGAACACCTGAGAAAATCAATGTTAATATTTGGTACAGTAGCCTTTGTTTGCAGTTACAGAGACCAAATGTTTCCTGTAGTTTTTCACCAGGTTTGCACACACTGCAGGAGGGATTTTGGCCCACACAGATCTTCTCTAGATCAGTCAGGTTTCTGGGCTGGAGTTTGAGCTCCCTCCAAAGATTCTCGATTGGGTTTAGGTCTGGAGACTGGCTAGGCCACGCCAAAACCTTGATATGCTTCTTACAGAGCCACTCCTTGGTTCTCCTGGCTGTGTGCTTCGGGTCATTGTCATGTTGGAAGACCCAGCCTCGACCCATCTTCAATGCTCTAACTGAGGGAAGGAGGTTGTTCCCCAAAATCTCTCAATACATGGCCCCGGTCATCCTCTCCTTAATACAGTGCAGTGGCCCTGTCCCATGTGCAGAAAAACACCCCCAAAGCATGATGGTACCACCCCCATGCTTCACAGTAGGGATGGTGTTCTTGGGATGGTACTCATCATTCTTCTTCCTCCAAACACGTTTAGTGGAATTATGACCAAAACGTTCCATTTTGGTCTCATCTGACCACATGACTTTCTCCCATGACTCCTCTGGATCATCCAAATGGTCCAAACTTCAGACGGGCCTTGACATGTGCTGGTTTAAGCAGGGGAACCTTCCGTGCCATGCATGATTTCAAACCATGACGTCTTAGTGTATTACCAACAGTAACCTTGGAAACGGTGGTTCCCCCCCCCCCCCCCCCCCCGTGTAGTTCTGGGCTGATTTCTCACCTTTCTTAGGATCATTGAGACCCCACGAGGTGAGATCTTGCATGGAGCCCCAGTCCGAGGGAGATTGACAGTCATGTTTAGCTTCTTCCATTTTCTAATGATTGCTCCAACAGTGGACCTTTTTTCACCAAGCTGCTTGGCCAGTTCCCCGTAGCCCTTCCCAACCTTGTGGAGGTGGACAAGTGTCTCTAGTGTCTTTGGACAGCTCTTTGGTCTTGGCTATGTTCGTAGTTGGATTCTTACTGATTGTATGGGGTGGACAGGTGTCTTTATGCAGCCAACGACCTCAAACAGGTGCATCTACATTTAGGATAATAAATGGAGTGGAGGTGGACATTCTAAAGGCAGACTAACAGGTCTTTGAGGGTCAGAATTCTAGCTGATAGACAGGTGTTCAAATACTTATTTGCAGCTGTATCATACAAATAAATAGTTACAAAATCATACATTGTGATTTTATTTTTTAGATTATGTCTCTCACAGTGGACATGCACCTACGATGACAATTTCAGACCCCTCCATGATTTCTAAGTGGGAGAACTTGCAAAATAGCAGGGTGTTCAAATACTTATTTTCCTCACTGTACGTTATACAAAAAAACTAAATAAAAAAACTTCAGATGGCAGAGAAGTGTACAATGAGCACAGACACAAACAGACAAGAAACTGGAGGAGCACAGTTACCTACACAGTGTGGAGTGTGACCAAAAACAGTCATTAACTGATGTAAAAACATTCACATTGGAGTCTGTACACAACAAAAGTGGTGTTATTGGCAAATCCTTGACCTTTGTGCACTTTGCCACTGAGAACATCCATGAACGAGTCTGTCCGAACTACATCGCTGCAATGGTTGCAGCTGCCGCATTTAAAAGTGCCCTGTTTTTGTTTTTGTGAAGGCATAGCGCTCCTTACAAGGTGGTTTTTGAGTGTGGGCGCTCTTCCAAAAGTGCACAGGGGGCGGTCCTGAAAAACTGGTTGGAGTACTGGGTCACTCAGGAGTAGATCCCAATTTTTTAGGATGATACGTTTGTCATATGAGAGGTGACCATATAGCGTCGAGAAAAAAGTTGTGTTGTTTGTGGTCTGTGATCTATCAGGTTGTTTTTTAGTGAGGAGGTCCTTTCTGTCAGTGGTTTTGACTCTGTTTTGACTTTTTCTCGACGCAATATGGCCACCTCTCATATGACAAACGTATCATCCTACAAAATTGGGATCTACTCCTGACCCAGTACTCCAACCAGTTTTTCAGGACCGCCCCCTGTGCACTTTTCGAAGAGCGCCCAGTTTCTTGTGTGTTTGGTCTGTGCTCATTGTTCACTTCTCTGCCATCTCAAGTTTTTTATTGTTTAGTTTTTTTGTGTAACGTATATTGCAGTTTACGCATTAGAGTTTTGTAAAAATGTGTAAATATTTATGATTTTTTCATTGCCCATGTTGCAGCTTTGAAAAATGTCTGGTATTCTATGTGTCACGTGTTTGATCATGTGACCCCCATGGTTTAAATGGGGCTCACACACCTGTGATGTTACTTTACCCTGATGAAGGAAAACCACACTGGTTTGTGTACATCAGCAATAAAAAGTGGAAGCTTAAATCTCTGACTGACAGGCCTAGGAGCTCTGTGGAGGCTCGTAGCCATGTTCATTTCACAGACCACTCGGGATCATTACTATGAATGGGGCTGAATGGGACCCGCCCATCTCTATTATTTAGATCTATGGTCTGAGCGCTGGAGCTGCAAGAAGAAAGTCCAGTCTATTTTTCATTGTAAAACACGTCTTGACTTGAGTCTAGAACGACCTTTGACCTCACGTCGCTGATGCGAGCGTGTCTGTGTGCAGATCCCCTTCACCTGTGTGAGAGTCCTCTCCTTTTCAAGAAAAATTGACCTCTTCCTATATGTATACAGTGATCCTTGTTGAATGTTTTTACACTATTTTATCGATTGACATAATTGATAAATGTTAACATTTCAGTCTTTGCCCTTCTCTCTTCGTCTCTACTGTAGCAGAGAGCGGTGTATGTAGAGCTTGATAGACATGCAAACTTAAAAAAAAAGAAAAAACGGCTCACTTGTGAGACTCGGCTCTCATCGTTCACTTAAAAGAGCCGGCTCTTTGTACCGACTCGTTCACGACCGACCCAGCTTAGCCCGCTAGCCTAGCCATGGCTACCCCGTCTACTTGTGCCTCTTTCGCGCTGTCCTGCTCAGTTTGCCGTATGTCGAGTCAGAACCCTGCCTCCTTCACAGATGATAGTAGTTGCGTTAAGTGTAGTGTAGTGGGAGCTTTGGAGGTCAGGGTGTCCGAGTTAGAGGAGCGGCTGTCCGGAGTTTTAGTGAAGGCTAGTGTTAGCTACAGTCAGATAGTGGCAGGGACCGCAGTCCGCTCCAACAGTGCTAGAGAGGTTAGTCAGGGGCTGTTTCCCAAAGCCTAGGTACCTTACCTTGCCTTGGTGTTGAAGGCAGTGCCTCCAAACTCACTTCCTTCCAGTCCAAGGCTTTGGTCCAAAAAGAGCTGCTAATGGAACACGCTTCAGAGCCAAAGGAAGTGACGTCACAAAATAAAACAGGAAGTTGTGTTTCTTTTTTTGTTTTGTTTTTGTTTTTTTAATTGCAATGAACAAATACAAACAAACAAGGCACATTATGTTTACAATGTTAAAGTAAAAAAAAGAAAATTTGAAAATTTAGGGGCAGTATGTGAAGCATTGTGTAAATCAGATAAGTAAGTCAAAATCTAACAAAAGGTTTCCAAGCATTTTTGCATTTTTCTGTTGTACATTGATCGTGTTTGAAACACATTAAAATACACTGCGTACACAATAATGAAGAGCAAATGTACTTTAAATCTGCCATTCAAATTAAAAATGCATTTTTTATTTTTTTTTATATACATCGAAAATCTTGAAAATGCTGGTCTGGTTTTTTCACATAAAAAATGAACGTGGTTTTTTTTTCAGAGTTCACCTCAGGTCTTTATTTTTCATTGTTAATTATGTATTTAGTTGTTTTTTTTACATTTAAAAAAAATATATATATATATATATATATTGTAGGAGCTATTTGTCAGTTTTTTTGGGGTTTAAAGTTTAAACTAAGTTATTAGTTACACATTTTGAGTTATGTAGTTTCTAATCCATTATTTTTGGTTTCTTATAATATATTCTTTAATATGCTAAGTTAATTCTAATTCGTTTACCCTTTTGTGTTTATTTGGTTTGGTTATTCTCATCGCGCACCTATATAGGGGAGTGACGCACACAGTTCAGCACACACCTGGCTGGGCTAATGGTTTTTTACCAGTAGAGCAGGAGAGGCAGCAGGCAGGCCTTGCATGTGTTACCTTGCTGTTTGCCGTGATACTTGGAAATAAACCTTTTTTGGAAACTGTAAGTTTGTTTGGACATTGCACTCTTTTTGAATGCTGCTGCGTAAACCAAAAACCCATGGTGCGTTGAAGTGTTTATTTGAGTTAAATCCTAAGTTTGCTTATGTCGCAGTTTTGAGTTTTCTTTTTGTTGACAAATAATCACTACATATATATAAAAAAGAGGTGGGTTTAGCCGGAAGTTGATTGTTGTGACCGGAAGGTGCTTGCTGTTGCCAGTGTTGAGGATCAACGTGGGCGGGGTTAATACTACTAATAGCCGCATCGCCAACGCCTCTCCTGCGTAGTTTGGTCCCAGTGTGGTGTAACGATGACAGACCCTATGTATCAGAGAGCTGAACAGCACCCCTAGAGGTCACTCCTGTAATTGTCCAGGTGGCAAGAACCAGTCAACAGACACTGGTCCAAAGTCCAGACCAGCCCACCACCACTTCTCTACAAAGAAAAAAAAGGACGGGTGTAACATTATCAAGAGGTATATAGCCTAATGTGTTTATTTTGAATTGTTGGAATGGACACACAAAATGAATCGAAAGGGTTAGTCATAAATCGTCCAAATTAAACATAAATATTTGCAATAGTTACTGACTGTACTGCGATTAATGACATAAATAAAACGGTCATCAATCGCTTTACAAACTACTGAATATCAAAACCTGATGACAGCAAGGCAGATCTTGGCCCTCTGTGCAAACTTCTTTACAGCAACTATGCCCAATAGCAGTGGTTTGACAAACTGCGCATTTTAGGAACATATCAACAACAATGAGTGACGATTTCATCCTCCATACTGTTTAGTTGACCTAATATTGGACACCGTACAACGCACCAGCCCACACCCTGCACGTAACTTCCTGGGAGGGGACGGTGATCAAAACAAGCGCACCCATGGTTTTGGCAAGGCTGGAGCATTCACGAGACGAGACGGGGCTGGTTTGACTGCGGAGGACAGCCGCTCCTCTAACTCGGACACCCTGGCCTCCAAAGCTCCCACTACACTACACTTAACGCAACTACTATCATCTGTGAAGGAGGCAGGGTTCTGACTCGACATACGGCAAACTGAGCAGGACAGCGCGAAAGAGGAGGAAGTAGACGGGGTAGCCATGGCTAGGCTAGCGGGCTAAGCTAGCCAGCTAGCTACCGCGCTACGGAGGAGAGAGAGAAGGGATTTAGGCCCTGTCCATACGAAGTCAAGCTGAGGACCAAACGTAAAGATATTTTATCAATCTATTGTATCAATCTATTGTATCGTCCATACGAGTCCGTCGTTTTGGGGGTCTGTAAACGAACATTTTCCGCTCTAGCCCAGCATTGTCTCATGGATCATTGACAATTTATTTGCTAACACTGCTCAAAAGGAGTGGGCCGAAGCAAGAGCTTATAAGCGCCCACCCCCAAAATTAATACAATTAAAATCACAATTTCACAAAAACATAGTGTAACAACAAGGGACAACATAGCAACAAGGAAACAACAGCAAAACAAAATAAACCATACACACCCACAGCATCGACCATACCCCAAAACGGAGCAATACTGATTACGTAACAACTAATTATAAAACAATTATTTACGAAACAACTATGATAACGCCACATACCTACAACTATTTACTAGAACTATTATTTACAAAACACTGTTTGAAGTGATCGTACATCAACAGAAAAGAAGCACAATTACAACAACGGTCTAGTTTCAAGTACAAAGTATAGTACAAAGCAAGTAACGATCGCTACATTTCCAAGGGCACTAGTTTTATGTTAAAGGAACAGATTAATATACATATTGTACTCCGTGAATATTTATTATGTGCATTTATTATGTAAGCCCTACACAGTGTAGTGCGTTAAAAAAGCCAGGAGTAGAGAGGGCCAGTTGTAGAGGGCAGTAGCTCCCCATCAACAAACCCCTACGCAGCTGCCCTAACTAGCTGATTTTGTAGAATATGTTCCTATGCCAAGTGGTGCATTAAAAGACGAGGATTACGAGCCCGTTGGGAGGATCCCTCTCAACAGATCCATAGCTCGCCTACCCTAATTCTTTATTTGTAATTTTGAGCAATAGTAATTTTAACCGTTGAGAGCAACAACATTTCTCTTTAATTAATTAATACAAAGCATTTGGTCCTATTGCGCCCCCTAGTGGCAACTCATTATTTCTTCTCTATACTTATCTAAAATCTTTTGCTTGAATTTATATTTGAACAGATTGATTTTTGAACAACGTTTCAACTCCATCTCCAATTTATTCCACAATTGTACCCCATTAAGTGTCGGACTAAAACTTTTCAAAGTTCTTGGAACCTTCTTCGTATTTGGTTTGGTAAAAATTTATACCTTGCTTTGTATAACATCTGCACTGTTTGGAACTCAACAATGTCACAAAACTTCATGATCTTTGATTTTAAAATAATGAGTTTGTGTGGTCCAAAAACCCAGCTTTATGAATTACTCGGATAGCTCTTTTTTGCAACAATACTATTGGAATTAATGTGTTTTTATAAGTGCTACCCCAAACCACAGTACAATAATGTAAATAGGGCAAAATCAGAGAACAGTATAAGATATGTAGAGCTTTGAAGTTTAAAATATGCTTTACTTTCGCAATTACTGAAATACTTCTTGATATTTTAGTGGATATGTATTTAATGTGAGATTTCCAAGTAAATCTATCATCTATAATAACTCCAAGGAATTTGATTTCTTGCTCTATGACAACGCCCTCTATCTGAATTGCTTCCTGAGCATTGGAATTACAGTTGCCAAATATCATCGTTTTGCTTTTACTTAAATTTAAAGAACGTTTATTTAGTTTGAACCACTTATTGACACGTTTGAGTTCCAAGTTAACAATCTGACACAGCTGTTGCAAGTCGTCTCCTGATGCAAAAAATATTTGTATCGTCAGCAAACAAGATAAATTTAAGTACTTGAGACGTTTTACAAATGTCATTAATATACATATTAAACAATTTTGGACCCAGAATGGAACCCTGAGGTAAACCACAGACAATTTCCTGACAACTAGACTGGTAATTACCAATTTTCACGCATTGTTTTCTATTTTTTAAATAACTGGTAACCCACTGTAGAGCTGCCCCCCTTATCCCACAATGTTCCAATTGATTGATCAATATGTCATAATTTATTGTGTCGAAAGCTTTGCTCAAGTCAATAAACAATCTTATTGCATATTTCTTATTGTCTACAGCATTAGTTATTTCTTCAATACTATCAAAGAGCGCTTGTGAGGTTGAGTGGTTGTTCCTAAAACCAAACTGATTTTCAGAGAGCAAATTATATCTTTCTATAAAGCTGTCAAGTCTAGAATTGAAAAGCTTCTCTAATATTTTGGAGAATTGTGGCAAAAGGGAAACAGGTCTGTAGTTTGTAAAGAGATGTTTATCTCCTGCCTTGAACAGAGGAATCACTTTTGCTACTGTTATACTGTCAGGAAATTGTCCAAAAAACAAAAATTGTTTTTTGAAAAAGTAAAACTCTTTGGAGCCAGGCTTTTAAGTAGTTTAAACGAGGAGCAAAGCTACATAGGAATCCTGTTTACAAATTGTATTTTGGAGTCGACATCCACCAGGGGGTGGTATTACAGTAATGTCAGCTCCATGAGGACCAAAGAGAAGGGCTTTCCTTGCCCACTGGCTCAGACAGTGTGTGTAACACAACACTAACTCCTGTTTCTGTCTGCAGAGAAATGGACCCAGCTCAGCCTCTGCAGACTCCCCGCACACAGGGAAAGACATACAGCCGTGAGGAGTGTGGGAAAGGATTAAATACTTCACGCAGTCTAAAACGTCACATGAGAATCCACACTGGAGAGAAACCATACAGCTGTGAGCAGTGTGAGAAGACCTTTACTCAGTCATTCAACCTCAAAGCACACATGATAATCCACACTGGAGAGAAGCCATACAGCTGTGACCAGTGTGACAAGACCTTTACTCAGTCATCCAGCCTGAAAGCACACATGAGAATCCACACTGGAGAGAAGCCATACAGCTGTGACCAGTGTGACAAGACTTTTACTCAGTCATCCAGCCTCAAAGCACACATGAGAATCCACACTGGAGAGAAGCCATACAGCTGTGAGCAGTGTGACAAGACCTTTACTCAGTCATCCAACTTCAAAACACACATGAGGATCCACACTGGGGAAAAGCCCTTTGAGTGTGGCCTGTGTGGACATGTGTTTACTCAGTCTACAAGTCTTAAAAATCACATGAAAATCCACACTGGAGAGAGGCCATACAGCTGTGAGCAGTGTGACAAGTCCTTTACTCTGTCATGCGGCCTCAAAGATCACATGAGGATCCACACTGGAGAGAGGCCATACAGATGTGAGCAGTGTGCCAAGACCTTTACTATGTCATTCCACCTCAAAGAACACATGAAGATACATGCTGGGGAAAAGGATTACAGCTGTGATGAGTGTGGGAAGTCATTTAATCAGCTCTCAGGTCTCCGGCAACACAAGAGAGTCCATGATGGACTAAAGCCGTACGAGTGTGAACAATGTGGGAAACGTTTCAGTCGGACACAGCATCTTGAATATCACATGAGAATCCACACTAAAGAGAGGCCATACAGATGTGAGCAGTGTGAGAAGACCTTTAGTCGGTCATCCAACCTCAAAAGACACATGAAGAGGCGCATTGAGTTGCCTTGTGTATGAAATGCATTGTGTAAATAAAGTTGTCATGCCGAGGATCCACACTGGAGAGAAACAGCTGTGACGAGTGTGGTCAGACCTTCAGATATTTTAAGATCAAATGTGCTTCATGACATGAACATGTCTGTGTCGTTCAGAGACTTATCCAGTTCACTCTATTTCAAACTAATGTTTCAGACTTGCTGATGTTTTAGTGTTGATGGAATGTAAAGCTTTACACTTATTTTACACTTTTTAACCTCTTAACCCCCACCTGAACCAAGAAATGTTTTTTCACTTCGGCTTTAGCCAAATCTAGAAGGTTCTTGACTGGAGCTTACAGCCTTTATATAGACCAGTGTAACCCCTCATTTGAAAGCTAAGACCTACAAAACTGATCTAAGACTTTGTTGCCACGTTGTCGTCACCTTTTTTCCCCATCATTTTTCAAGTAACCCTAACCCTTTTTTGTTGCTTTTTCATTACAGGTTTCAGCGCCTTCATGTGTTGTTCATTATAAAAACGTTTTTATCAGAATTAAATACTGTTTTTCACAGAATTTCAGAGTTTTGTACCATTTTGTTCTTCCCGCTATATTGTGAAATCCCGTCAGTGGACTCTTCATTTTGAAATCATTTTAGTTTAGTTTTAATTCTAGTCTTTGAATGAAAATGTGTTTAGTTTTACTCCAGATTTACCCAAACAATTGGTTATATTTTTAGTCGAGTTTTAGTGGAACAAATAACAAACCTTTAAAGAAGTGAATCAGTATAAAGATGAAACTCCTGAAAAATAAAGTAATGTGACAGTTTTTAAACTAAGCAAATAGTTCCATCACAATCCCATTTATTAAAGAAATAATAAAATATTAGTAAAATGAACTTCAGTCAGTTTTCTTTCTTTAAAATGTTTTATAAATGTAGATGTTTGACCTTTAAAGTCGCTTCAGTTCTTGGACACAAAAAGAAAATATGGTTTAAAAAAAAAAAAAAACATAAAAAGGAGCTGTTTTATTTCCCACCAGAAACAACAGCTGTGTCAGTCCTGTCCTGGACAATTTACAGATTTGCAGGCATGACTTCATCGGAAATAAAGAATTTTTACTATTTTGTAAGATATTTAGACCAAATCAATGTAAGTGTATATTTTCCAAGATGTTATACTTCAGCAAATGCGTAGCAAAGTGAATCGCGTGAAGAAGCCAAATAATAAATACACGAATGAACGACGTTTGAAAGAGGGACAAAAATACTCGTATATTTTGTATGTATAAACCTAATTGTAATAATACAATAATTCCACTGATAGAAATGCTACTAGGGAAAGCCAAAATCATCTCTTCAATTCCCTGGGCCCAATAAAGTTAGCGTAGCATGAACGACTTTTAAACTACGCTTGTTCTAATACTACACAACTTGTCTGTAGGTATAAAACTATTAGATCAACTATTCTGGTGACCTCAAAACATGCATTCCAGAACAGTGACATGTCAACCGTTTTGCTTTTCCTTTTAGGACTCCAGTCCAATTGAATCTGTAGTTTCTGAGAGCAGTGACTCTGAATGGGGGAGAGGAAGAGACAGAGGAGCAGCCAGAGGAGGACGGATAGGAGCAGGAAGAAGAGCAAGAAGAGCAGCAGCCAGAGGAGCAAAAGCAAGGAACAGAAATGAAAGGACAGCCACAGCCGAGGGGAGAGGCCAGGCTAGAGTGAGAAGGGCAGGACCTGGACCTATCAGTGAAGAAGACAGACAAAGGGTTGCTCAGCTGTCTGCTGCCAAAAAAGCAGAGTTACAGGTAGGTCTTACGGTACAAAACTAATATATTTCATACTCATAAAGTTTTATAAAACAAATGTTGCCTTCCATTTTCAGGCACAGTTGCAACAACTAACTCTAGAGGAGAAAGATGATGTCCTAGAGATGGTAGTTACACGTGCTTTAAATAAAACAAAAGTAATGTTTATCGGTAATTATAATGGAAAACCAGACTCAGTAATCATAGACGGTGTAGTTTTAGATACAGTATCAGAAATTAAATTCTTAGGAGTCACCAGTGACAATAAATTAAGCTGGAAACCACACATAAGACACATAAAAGGTAAAGTCTCCAAAAGTATCTCAATCATTAACAAAGCAAAGTTTTTCTTAAATTACAATGCATTATTTCTATTATATAGTTCATTAGTTTTGCCATATCTAAATTACTGTGTAGAAGTATGGGGAAATAACTATAAAAGCAGGAAGCAGTAGGATATTGTGATCACACTAATATATTATTTCTGCAGTCTAAACTGTTCAAAATGAATGACTTAGTTGATTTCTCTACTGCTCAACTTCTGTTTAAAGCCAACAAAAATGTGCTACCTGGAAGGATGCAAATGCATTTTGCACGCAGAGAAGGGGGATATAACCTGAGGGGGTGTGATAACTTTAAGGTTCAAGCAGTGTCTTCCACTAGGAAAAGTATGTGTGTGTCTGTATGTGGAGTTAAACTCTGGAACAAATTGGGGGCAGAATTTAAACAATGTCCAAATATTCATCATTTCAAATCAAGATATAAAAAAATGGTATGGTCAAAGTACCAGAAGGAGGAAATGGGCACTTGACTTGATTGCTAATGGGTGTTACAAAGTGCTGTAAAGGTCAGATCTAATTAAGAAAAAATATACCAACGAACATTGTGAGTGTTGTACATTCTTTTGCTGTTGTTTCTTTATTTTGTTTTGTTTTTTTAATTATTGTTCTTTATTACTTGTTCTTACCTTACCCATGTTCCCTTGTTTATGATGTGTTATATGTATATGTTATTGTTTTTATTCTGGGGTGAGCGCTTATAAGCCTTTGGCTTCGGCCCACTCCTTTTGAGCAGACAAACTGCTCAAAGAAATAAACTAACTAACTAACACGTCTGCCAGGAGTGTTACTAGACATTATGGACTACAGACAGGCCACACCAGGACCTCCTTCATCAAACCAGGGTCAGCCAGCTTGGTGCACCTGCTGCAATTGCCGACTGATGCCTACAGACCTGGAAAATAATTGCTGTAGACAGGATCCAGAAGGGTGTCTGAGCAGACGTGCTCATATCGACCTATTCTGCTTGGATGAAGGCATCTTGCGTTTGGCTTGGCAGACGTGGAATGATGTTTTGGCTCTGACCCTGGATCTGATAACCGAGAGTATCGTTACTGTGCCTATAGACAGTACACTATTTGGCAACACAGACGTCTGGGCGCAGGCAATCGGCGTGTTATTCCCTCATGTTGTCTATGGAGGATCAGAGACAAATACCCTGACCCATTTGGGGTTAATGTTGGTTATAAAGAAGCCCCGTTTCGCACAAACTAACATGCAACTCATGACCACATCAGAAATACATCTTGCTTTAATTTTAATTTTAAATGTGCATATGTATATTTGACATAATATAAATACATTTTGCTGTGTCTATCTTTGATTGCTGTCAGCCTCTGTTTAGGGACCAGATATCAAGTCCTAGAAAAATAAAGAAAAAATACATTTATGTCATTGAGACTTTTTTTCCCCACCCAAACATGGAGGGAGAATTTGATTATCATCACTACCCGTCCTCTGCGTAGTTGTGTCTGCACCAATTCGGCTGTAGGAGGAGGGATGATGCTGGTCAGAGGACCCAGGGCCCTGGGGTCATCTGGCTGAATGCATCTCCTTTTTGGGAGTCCACCAGCAGAGCTAAGGCGCTTGACTAATATTCTCTGCTGCAGCTCTGGGATGTAGCTGTAGTGTTTTGTCTCCTTCACAGTGTGCACACTGTAACGCTGAGACTTTTTGCTGTAGACTCGTTTATGTAAACAAATCATTAGTGTAGACATCAGTTGAAATAATATATTTTTAAATGATCAATATACTGTATGAAAGCCATAAAGTATGACTTACGATACTTCGCCTTTGCTGTTCACGTGCACCGGGCGATGGTTATGGTGGTTGTTCTAATGCAGCGAGGAGAGTACGAGCTTCATAGACGCCATAAGTAAATCCAAAGCGCTTCCACGCGTAAATCAGGATGTGGTTTTGGAAAGATTCGAGCTTAGAAGTTGTCCTACAGAACAAAGAGTATTGTAATGTCTAGCTCCATCGTTGTGTATGTACAGCACATAGCGGAGTAATCTATAATATAGATTATGGATAAATAATAATGAAAACAAACATTCCCAGCAGATCTATAATACTGAGATGTCCAAGAGACAGGTGCATTACCTGGAGAGTCCATCCTCCCGTCAGCTAAAACAGAAATACAAAGGCATGTGAGCATATACTGTCTATGAGGCTTAGAAAGTAAATATGCTTACTTACCAAGGGCAACCACACTGTCTTTTGACTCTAATCTGTTGATAATAGCAGTCCTCTTCTCCTCCCAATATGGACCAACATATACACATTGAATAACATTGAGAATTATTGTTACTTACAAACTGTTTTCAAAAGTATTAGCTTGCTCCTCGTCTAAAGTGTCATCCTTCAGTGATTTGATGCTACACATCAATTACAAAACCATAGGGTTTGCATCAAATGATAAACAATAGAGCCACTGTTACTGCGGCGATCGCGATGTGCATACATTTACAAGTGAGAGTCAGTAATACATACTTTATTTGATTAGCGACTTAGTTTTCACAATATCCTACTTTTATGTATGATTCTTACAGCACGTTTTTAGAGTATAACGAGGGAACTTTTGTAGTTATTGCCCCGAACTTCTACACAGTAATTTAGATATGACCAAACTAATGAACCATATAATAAAAACAATGCATTGTAATTTAAGAAGAACTTTGCTTTATTAATGATTGAGATACTTTTGGAGACTTTACCGTATGTGTCTTATGTGTGGTTTCCAGCTTAATTTACTGTCAATGGTGACTCCTAAGAATTTAATTTCTGATACTGTATCTAAAACTACACCGTCTATATTTACTGGGTCTAGTTTTCTATTATCCATCCATCCATCCATTTTCTCCCACTTGTCCGTTGCCGGGTCGTGGGGGCAGCTATTGGAGCTGCCCAAGTCACATTGCACCAGTCCCCTATGGCTCCTTCTGCAGGTGGTGGGTCCACGGAAGGACGGCCTCATGGTCGCAAACGGGCCTGTTGGTCTCTCATAGGGGGCCCATTCATACTCCCATTCATACACCAGTGTACGCAGACACTGGAGGCAAGGAGGGTGAAGTGTCTTGCCCAAGGACACAACGACAATGTGCACCTTCAGGAGGCGGGATTCGAACCCCTGACCTTCCGATCATGAGACGACCCGCTCTACCATCTGCGCCACCGTCGCCCCCTAGTTTTTTTTTTTTTGTTTGTTTTTTTTTTAGTTTTCTATTATGATTACCAAAAAACATTACTTTTGTTTTATGTAAGTTGAGGGACAATTTGTTCATGTCCATCCATGTTTTTAATTTCCTTAATTCACTGTTTCACTTTTCCTCCTGTTTTTCATTTCCCCCCAAATTTTCCCCTACCATTTTTTTCCCTATTTTTGCTCAAAAAAATAGGGAAATAAACCAAATTCGGTACAAATCCTCCAAACAGCAATGTCGTGATGATATACAGTATTGCCAAGCCGTGCCTAATGCACATGAAATTGTTTAAGCTTCCACTTGTTATTGCTGATGTACAAAAACCAGTGTGGTTAAAACTATGACTCATAGCCCAGCGTCGTCTCATGGATCATTGCACACCAGGTCTGCAGCAAACTACATTTAGTGTTTTACTGAACGATGTGTGTAACACAACACTAACTCCTGTTTCTGTCTGCAGAGAAATGGACCCAGCTCAGCCTCTGAAGACTCCTACACACAGGGAAAGACATGCTGTGAGCAGTGTGGGAAAGGATTTACTGCATCACGCTATCTTAAACATCACCTGAGAATCCACACTGGAGAGAAGCCATACAGCTGTGAGCAGTGTGACAAGACCTTTACTCACTCATCCAACCTCAAAGACCACATGAGGATCCACACTGGAGAAAAGCCCTTTGAGTGTGGCCTGTGTGGACATGTGTTTACTCAGTCTACAAGTCTTAAACGTCACATGAGGATCCACACTGGAGAGAGGCCATACAGCTGTGAGCAGTGTGACAAGACCTTTACTCACTCATTTGGTCACAAAGAACACATGAAGATGCATGCTGGGGAAAAGGAATACAGCTGTGATGAGTGTGGGAAATAATTTAATCAGCTTTCGGGTCTCAGGCAACACAAAAGAGTCCATGATGAACTAAAGCCGTACACATGTGAGCAGTGTGGGAAAACATTCAGTCAGTCACAGACTCTTGTACGTCACATGACAATCCACACCGGAGAGAGGCCATACAGATACAGATGTGAGCAGTGTGGGAAAACATTCAGTCGGTCAGCCAACCTCGAAAGACACGTACAGAGGATCCACACTTGAGACGGGCCATACAGCTGTGAGCAGTGTGGGAAAACATTCAGTTGTTCTCAGCATCTTGATTTTCACATGAGAATCCACACTGGAGAGAGGCCATACAGCTGTGAGCAGTGTGACAAGACCTTTACTAGTTCATTCTACCTCAAAGAACACTTGAAAATAAATGCTGGGGAAAAGGAATACAGCTGTGATGAGTGTGGGAAATCATTTAATCAGCTCTCAGGCAAAACAAGAGAGTCCATGATGGACTAAAGCTGTACACATGTGAGCAGTGTGGGAAAACATTAAGTCGGTCAGAGCATCTTGAATGTCACATGAGGATCCACACCGGAGGGAGGCCATACAGATGTGAGCAGTGTGACAAGACCTTTACTCAGTCATCCAGCCTCAAAGACCACATGAAGAGGATCCACACCAGAGAGAAACAGCTGTGATGAGTTTGGTCAGACCTTCAGATATTTTCAGATCAAATATGCTTCATGACATGAACATGTCTGTGTCGTTCACAGAGACTTATCCAGTTCACTCTATTTCAAACTAATGTTTCACAAATGTTGATGGTTTTTAGGGAAGTCATAGAACATTTTCCCCCCCCACAAATATGGATTTATATTTGTTTCACCTTCAGAAGTGCAGTGGAAATGTTACCAGCCCAGAATTAACATTTTTAAAAGAAAATATTAATTTGTCCAAACAAGTCTTTGTTCTGCGCACTCTAAAAATGATCCTTTAAATAGTCTCTTCAGTCCCTTGTGTTGTTTTCCTCGTGTGTTTTTTCATGTTTGTGTCGTTCACAGAGACTTATTGAGTCGACTCTATTTTAAACTAATGTTTCAGACTTGCTGATGTTTTAGTGTTGATGGAATGTAAAGCTTTACACTTATTTTACACTTTAACCTCTTAACCCCCACCTGAACCAAGAACATGTTTTTCACTTCGGCTTTACCCAAATCTAGAAGCTTCCTGACTGGAGCTTATAGCCTTTATATAGACCAGTGTAACCCCTTATTTGAAAGCTAAGACCTACAAAACTGATCTAAGACTTTGTTGCCACGTTGTCGTCACCTTTTGTTTTGTTGCTTTTTCATTAAATTTTTCAGCGCCTTCATTTGTTCTTCAAAACTGTTTTTATTAGAATAAAATATTGTTTTTCAAAGAATTTTGTACCATTTTCTTCTTGCCGCTATATTGTGAAATCCCGTGGAATATTCATTTTGAAAGCATTTTAGTTTAGTTTTAATTCTAGGATTCTCAGGATTTACCCAAACAATTGGTTATATTTTTAGTCGAGTTTTAGTGGAACAAATAACAAACCTTTAAAGAAGTGAATCAGTATAAAGATGAAACTCCTGAAAAATAAAGTAATGTGACAGTTTTTAAACTAAGCAAATAGTTCCATCACAATCCCATTTATTAAAGAAATAATAAAATAAAATATTAGATCAAATGAACTTCCTTTCCCCAGAGTCAGTTTTCTTTCTTTAAAATGATTTATAAATGTAGATGTTTGACCTTTAAAGTCGCTTCAGTTCTTGGACAGGCTATTGTTGTGCTCTTGGGCAGGACACAGGAGGACGATGCTGCAGGTTCAACCGCAGGGCTCCATCTTGTGGCCAATATAAGCAATGCATTTCACACCATCGTCATAGAAAAAGAAAATATGGTTTTAAAAAAAATTACAATAAAAGGAGCTACAATGTGTTTTCCCCACAATAATTCAATAATAATATATCAGCCACGTAATACACGCTGTGTTTGAGTGACGTTTGCGGACGTTATTTTAAGCCGTCACAACGGGGCAGGGTTGCTCTTTTGACCGTTTTTTTTTAAACAATACGTGCACACACCAAAATATAATTAAATGTTTCTCCTCAAAGTCTCGCGGTGTGAAGAATAAATCATGGACAGGACGTCTGAGCCACTTGTTCAGTTATTTTTGAAGCATTTTTGACTCTAATTCAATCTCAGCTCATATTCTCCTATAACAACTTGTGCCCAGACCTTCTTAACAGTCCTTTTCTTCTTGAGCTCCTGTTTCAGCTACAGCCCAGAGAAGAGGGGGAAGTGAAGGAGACAAACAGTAGTTAACCTCTTAACCCCCGCCTGGACCGAGGACATGTTCTCCAGTTTGGCTTTACTCAAATCTAAAAGCTTCTTGGAAAACGTGTCAAAATAACAAGGATGAAAATGCAACAAAGAAGTGACAAAAAAGCTACGAAAACACAACAACAAATGTGACAAAAATGCGGCAAAGGTTTAGACCCACTTGTGTATGCAAATGAGGCGTTACACTGTTGCTCTCCAGTTGGAAAGCTTTTAGATTTGGGTAAAGCCGAACTGGAGAAAATGCGTGCAGTTAAGTTATGAGGTTAAAGTTTGTGTTTCTCCAGGGGCCCCACATGCAAAAATAATGATATGATAAAATAATGATAAGAGTAGGATCTTGCGAAAAAAGTAAAAAAAAAAGAAATAAATAATTTTCAATATATATCATTGGTAGCCTAAAAAAATAACTCTAAATATATATATTTCTTTTTCATATTTTTATTTATTTCAGGCATTTTCTAATGTTTTCTAATCTTTAATCTATTTTCTAATTATACTATTTAAGATATTCCATAAACCTTTAATATTATTCTTATTGTTATTGTGATATATTAGTTTGTGTGTTTGCTAATGGTACAACCTATAAATGTTTGCTAGGCCTCTGCACGAGGTTGAATGAGTTCATGTGCTGTAGAGCACATTAAGATAAGAGTGTCTGTCTGGGATGAGCACGGCCCCAAATGTCAAGGTTATAAGACCATATTTGGTGTTGAACAAAACATCCTGGTCCACAAGTGTATCTTAGTATCCATGGACAAAGAACTGCTTACGTACATTGGGATGGACTTAGCTAAAATGTTATAAAGTTATGGGGAGGGGACTTATTCTTTGGACTTGTATTCTGAACCTGCTTTGAACTGTTTCTGTGCGCTTGCTGAAGCCTGAATAAACAACTCATGTGAACATCATCACTCTCTGCGCTTTTTTTATACAAGATGGTCCTGGACATACGATTTCTTACATTTAAATACTGACACTATCTAACAACTTATTATAATAGGCATTTTGTAACGCAGATGCAAACTTGAGTGTTCAAGGGAAATGTGGAAACGGTAGAGAAGCTGCCAGTCTGGCAATATGTCTTTAGTTTTAGTTTAGTTTAGTTTATTTGTTTATTTGAGCAGTACACATTCTGCTCAAAAGGAGTGGGCTGAAGCAAGAAGTGCAATAAATAAAAAAAGTACATTTCACAAACAAAACAACAAGACCTCATCCAAAGAAAATTTGATACATTTCAAGCAGCTATATTAGCACAGACCAACTTACAAAACAATATATGAACTGTTTATATAATTAATTGAAATAAAGCACAACTACAACAACGATCTCTCTTAGAAACTATTTGTTTACGCAGAACCAATCTTTAAATGTATCCATTTTCGTCCGTAATCTCGATCACCATTTGCTGTAAGTCTGCACCTGAGAGTAAGATTGTTGTATCATCTGCAAAAAGGACCAGTTTAAGCTTCTTGGAAACCAAGTACAAATCATTGATATATAATAAAAATAGTTTAGGTCCCAGCACCGATCCCTGGGGGACACCAGTCTTCTTAAAGGAATAGGCCACCGTTTTTACATACTGACATATGTTCTTACCTTACCTTAGACTAGTTGATATGTACCTGTCTGGTCTTTGTCCGTGCGCTCTGTCATGCAAACGGGGCACAAACGCAGCCTCCTCCACATACTGTGTAGTTCCAAATCAGCTCCCGTTAGAAGCTACCAAACTCTTCCACGTTTTCCCTATTTAAATACAGTTACGTGACGTGTTACACTACAAAGTATAGTAACACAGAAATGTAACATGTCGATTTTCTCAGCGGATAAAAAGGGGTACTATATTGTGAGGCGTAATAATACGAGGAGCACTACGTCCGCGCACTAACTCCTAAAGACTTCTCTCCCGCTCACTTCCGTCAAAAGCAGCGTGACTTGTAGTCGGGGAAACTGTAGCACTCGGAAGAAACCTGGCTGGCTGCCCTCTGTCTCCTCTGATCCTCTGAAATGGTGCAGCGCCTCTTGGGTTTGTCCCTGTTTCAGAGCGTGGTGTCCTGCACTGGTCAGCTCAACCTCCTCCTTCCTCTTCCTCCCTCCGCTTCACAACAGTCTTTCACCATCTCTCGTTTGTCCTTTTTTGTTTCCTGTAGCACCTCTTGTGACGCCTCCTCTGTGCTGCAGCTGTGGGGGCTCTTGGAGCCTCTTCAGTGTCTTAGAAGAAGACATGTGTAGGTCTCAAATGGGTTTAGCTGATAAGCTAGCATTTTGTTTACCTTTAAAAAGCTGTTTCTTCAGGACCATTTTAGACTCTCAAGGTAAACAAATCCACCAAACCTCCACAAAAACACGGCAAAGACGTACAAAAGTATCCAGAAAAACAATTTGGAACACAGAAACCACAGATGCCGTTTGCAGAAGAAGGCAAAAAACTCAGCTGAACAAGGAGAGAGGGAGGTTGCTTCCTGTTTTCACGTCGCCATGACAACAAAAATGATAGAGGCTACGTCGAATATAAACAACATCTTGGAGATAATCCTTTGCTGTATCTGTCCAGGTCAAGGTAACGAACTGGATGTAAAAAAAAAAGCTAACGCGCTCCGCTCTGCTTCAGCGTAAGAGAAAGGAAAGTGAAACCACACATGTGGAAATCAGCTGTTCATAACGTTTCATTCTCTGTTCATCAAAACATCTGACAAATAATTAAACAGCAGCATAACTTTAAGAACAGGAAACCTAGCCTAGACTGTGGCCTAATAATACATAGTAAAATAATTATGATAATTATGGCCATTATAAAGAAGTAAAGTTGACATTGTTTGCATTATTCAATGGAGGCCTATTTAGTTTAATGCAAAACAATCTTAAAGCATTTTTCATTTATAGTATCAGTGAATGTTTACAAGTTTACAAGTTTTAAAAAAAATTTTAAAGACAAAAACTAAATATATCATTTTTTTCCTTTCATTCAGTCGATAATCGTGACTAATCATAAAATCGCAATATTTTCTTTCACAATAATTGTGACTAAAAAATGTTTTTAATCGTGACATGGGTCTGTAAATAGAAAATTGAGTTTTGTCATATTTTTTATAGATGGGAATGACTTTAGCCATTTTCATTAAATCTGGAAATTTACCAGTTTTGAAAGACAAATTAAAAATATGGGATAACGGTGACGATGTGATCGACCTGTTTAACAATACTCACATCTACCTCAGCACAGTCCAAGGGTTTCTTGTTTATGAAATTTCTAACTATATCAGTTATTTCTTGTCCTGTTGTTGGCGTAAGAAACATTGTATTTGGGTTTTCCTGGACACGGTCATAATTATAATTTGTGCATGGTGGAGTTATTGAGGAGGATAATTGAGGTCCTTTGCTTATGAAGTACTTATTGAAGTCGCTCACAATTTCATTTGGATTTTCCATTTTCTGATCATTTGACATAAAGCTCTGTGGTACATTTCCTTTTGGAGTCCTTCGTAGTACATCATTTATAGAACACCAGAGAGCTTTAGTGTGTGTCTTATTTTTTTCGAGTAGTGCACTATAATTTTTTGCAGTTTCTTATTATGTTAGTAAGTTTGTTTTTGTATCTTTTAATAATAATAATAATGCATCGGTTTTATATAGCGCTTTTCTGGACACTCAAAGACGCTTTACATTGCACTATTCATTCACTCCATACTTGGTGGTGGTAAGCTACTATTGTAGCCACAGCTGCCCTGGGGTAGACTGACGGAAGCGAGGCAGCCAATCTGCACCATCGGCCCCTCCGACCACCACCAACATCATTCATCCCGGCCTATTGTACATGTTTTTGGTGGTCGGGGAAACCGGAGGAAACCTACGCAGACACGGGGAGAACATGCAAACTCCACACAGAAAGGCCCCGTCCAGGTGGGAATCGAACCTGGGACCTTCTAGCTGTGAAGCACAAGCGCTAACCGCTGTGCCACCGTGCCGCTTTTGTACTTATTTTCAGATTCACTTGTTCTTTTTGTTAAAACGAGAGAGATAGACTGTATAAAGTATTTAGTATTTCTCTCCTCCCTTGCTCTCTCTCCCTCTCTCGCTCTAACTCTATCTCTCTCCCTCTCTTCCTCTCCTCTCTCCCCTCCCTCTCTCCTCCCTCTCTCTCTCCCCTCCCCTCCCCCCCTCCCTCTCTCTCTCTGATCTTGTCTTTTCCAAACAAACTCACAGGAAGCTCGGGCTCGTCATTAAAGCGTCCTCCGCTCACACAAACACAAACATGTCCGTCGCTGCTGTAGATCTGAACCCAAACATCCACAGAGTCGTCGTTACTAAACCTGACGCCGTGGAGGAAACGACGGGCCGGGACGAAAGGTCAGTCTGGAATATTCAACTTTTCGTTTTTGGAGCGACTAAAGTGGAGATGTTGCAGCACTGGAAAAAGAATCATCATCTCAAGGAAGAAATGACAGAAGTCTACTTGAATAAAGAGATTCAATGTAAAGTTTCAGAAGGTTTGGTCTTAGGCTCAGGACTTAGCTTTCAAATGAGGCGTTACTCTGGCCTATAGGCTGTAACCTTTTAGATTTGGGTAAAGCTGAACTAGAGAAAATGTGCTGTGTTAAGGCGGGGGTAAGAGGTTAAATAGGTAAGTTTCTTCTCCAGATCCATTCTTTGATTACCCACTGCAGTAACAGCACTTTGGAGCTGCTCATTGGGGGAATGTTTTTACTGATGGCAACAGTATGGTCCGAAATGTTACGCAGTGTGCCTTTAAGACCAACTGTTCCAAACTCTTCCCACATTTTCAAACCTTTTCAAAAACGTTTTCAAACTTTTCCAAGATTTTTCGAAACTTAAATAAAAAAAATAAAAAAAAATTTCACATTTTCCCCAAATGTCCGATAAATTCCAACACTTTAAAACTGTTCCAAACCTTTTCCGAAACTTTTCAAACCTTTTTTTTTTTAAATTCACAAACTTTCCAAACTGTTCAAAACTTTCTGAAACTTTCCAAACTGTTCTAAAACTTTACCAAAACTTACCACAATTTTCCAAAATTTCCGAAATTTCCAATATTTCTGAACTATTAAAAGTTCTTAAAAACTGCGTCATCTCGGTCACAGCCTTTTGTGCTACACGTGGATACCAAACATGTTTTTCGTTTAGTCGTCTGATGACATCATCATATTGACAGAGGAGGAATAACTAAGTACAACATAAAGTACAATAAGAAACGAGGAGCTAAAGCAACTCGAGAGAAACTGCAGGAAGGCCGAGAGGAGATGGAGGAAATTCAAAATAACAATAAATGATCAAATATTCCGTGCTCAACAAAAGACCTACAATACAGCAATAAGAAATGCTAGAAATGAATTATTTTCCACAATAATCACCAACCACAAAAATAACCCAAAAGTCCTATTCTCAACAATAGAACATGTTTTAAATCCTGATTTTAACAGAGCTCCTTTAAACCACACAGACGCTCTCTGTGAGGCGTTTGCAGACCAGGGGAAAGATGGACACTATCAGATGTAATATTTTATCTACTCAAAATAACACGGTTTTAAATACATCTGGTTGTCTACTTGTTCCAAAAGAAACACTGCACAGTTTTGTCCAGGTTAAAGCTGAGATGATAAAGTTTTCTCCTCAGTGAGGCCCACCACATGTCCTTTAGACCCGGTCCCAACCTCGTTTTTAAAACACTCTATGAATCCTTTAAAGACGAACTTTTACAAATGATGAGTTGCTCTCTTCAGACGGGGGTCTTCCCTGCTGCCTTTAAGGGTGCGGTGGTGAGGCCCCTGCTGAAGAAGAGCAATTTAGACTGTAATAATTTTAACAACTTTAAACAACTTACCATTTTTAAGCAAAATCTTAGAAAAACGTGTCTTTATCCAACTTCATGATTTTACTGCACATAACGTCCTTGAGAAATTTCAGTCTGGCTTTAGGGTAAACCACAGCACCGAGACAGCCCTTTTAAAGATTTTAAATGATCTTAGATTAAATTATGATTCCAAAAGGTTGACAGTGTTGGTTCTACTGGATCTGAGCGCTGCCTTTGATACAGTCGACCATACTATTCTTTTAACTCGTTTAAAACACATCGGCCTCTCTGGTGCTGTCCACAAATGGTTTACATCCTACCTCACAGACAGGACATTCATGGTAAGTTTGGATACTTGCTCCTCTAACGTCCATAACATTACATGTGGTGTGCCCCAGGGTTCGATTTTAGGCCCAGTGCTCTTTAACCTGTATATGCTCCCTCTTGGTGATGTCATCAGGAGACATGGAGTCAACTTTCATAGTTACGCTGATGATACACAGTTGTACATCTCCATGTCTCCTGAGGACACCAGGCCAATGGATGCACTTTTTAACTGCATTTTAGATCAAATCCTGGATGGCAGAAAACTTTCTCCAGCTTAACCAGGACAAAACTGAGGTTTTAGTCATCGGTCCTAAGGCCCAGAGAGAGAAACTTTTACCCAAACTACAGTCATTGTCTTTTAATCCTTCCTCACAGGTGAAGAACCTGGGTGTGATTTTTGACTCTGAGCTGACTTTAATTCCACACATTAGGAATATCACAAAGAGGTTTTTACCATCTAAAGAACATAGCCCCGCCCCATTCTCTCTCGGGCCAACACGGAGACGCTCATGCATGCTTTTACCACCAGTCGTATCGACTACTGTAATGCCCTGCTTTCTGGTCTTCCCAAAAAGAGTATCTCAGGTTTACAACTTTTACAAAATTCAGCAGATCGTGTCCTGACGAAGACCAGGAGGCGGGACCACATTACACCGGTTTTAGAGTCGCTGCATTGGCTCCCCGTGTGTTTCAGGATCCATTTTAAAGTTCTTTTAATGTTTTTTAAATGTCTTAATGGTCTTGGTCCTTCTTATCTTTCAGAACTGATTTTACCTTATGAACCTTCACGGCCCCTTCCCTCCTCCGGCAGGGGTCTCCTAGTTATTCCTAAAGTCAACAGAAAGACTCACGGCGAGGCGTCTTTCCAATATTATGGCCCTCGCCTCTGGAACGACCTGAGGAGGAGCTCAGGACCACAGAGAACGTTCATGTTTTTAAGAGCAGGCTCAAGACCCACCTTTTTAGCTTAGCTTTTAACTGATATTTATTTATTTAGTCCTAATTATATATTTTGTGTGTGTGTGTGTGTGTGTGTGTGTGCGCGTGCACCTGTTTGTCTGTTTGTTATCTGTAAAGCACTTTGTGATACCTTTCGGTATGAAAAGCGCTTTATAAATAAAGTTTGATTTGATTTGATGGAAATCGCACTTAACTTTCACCAATCTAGTTAGATCAAAATGACACAAATGTCACTGTGTGATGGAAAGTACACATGATAAAACATTTATTTAATGGTATCGATATGTGGTACAGATTGTGATAGACTTACCATCTTGTGTTTAGAGTTGTGTTGATCTCCACTTCTCTTCAAAGTGACTCCAAAGTTGGAATGTAATCACAATATGATTCATCTATTTCCTGCACAGATTAACCTGCAAGAATAACAAACATTATTACCATAATAAGAATAACCAGCATCTTAAACTAATCATGCAACAAAATGGTTAGCCTGTTAGAAAATACAGTATTGTATCTAGAGCTAAAGCTAAGGAAAGGCTAAGGCAAGTCTTAGGGCTCTACATGTGCTAAAACCTCTAAACATTGTTGACAGCACACTTGGGTTATATGTGTGATGGCTTTATCAATTATTATTGATTATTTATTTAGAATGGACACGAAGGACTTTCACGAAATGGAGCAGTGACTTCTAGCAGCCAGTGACGTAGCATCGCATTGCACGGACTTTATTATGATGCATAATTAGCCATGTGGTCTGTGGCTTGGCGTTTTTTTTGTCTCAATACTCTTGTCTCTCTTTATACATTACGTGAGCCAAAGTGAGACAAAGAATTAGAGGCGATAGATTGAGGAAATAAATATGTATTAGACGTCACGTAGCCTGAAGCTAACGAGCCATAGCAGCTGTTGACACGAGCAAAAGAAGGGCTAAAACAAGACTTAATTATCAAATACACATCTGAACTAAAACTTACCGGTACAAACATGTGTGAGCCATTATTTGAAGACGTCTGTGGGTATGTGGAGCAATTATATCAGCCATCTCAGGGCGACGGTTCAGGTGAGTTGTGTCCCTTTGGTCAGTCCAACAAGGCGCCTCATACATTGTTTCCAGGTAGAAAATGTATATAAAATGAGAGCCCATTCTCACATCCTGTCTGCCTAACTGTGACTTACGTAGCACAACACCACGAATCCATACCATTGCTGAAAAAAATGATATAGCTGCAGTATGTTTACTTGTGGCTGTTGGCCTCATGTTAGTCCTGGTTAGCACCAGGGTGAGTGACCTTTCAAAATGGCGACTCCAAAAGACACTGTGGAGCTGCAAGAAGAAAGTCCAGTCTATTTTTCATTGTAAAACACGTCTTGACTTGAGTCTAGAAAGACCTTTGACCTCACCTCGCTGATGTGAGTGTGTCTGTGTGCAGATCCTCCTCACCTGTGTGCAGACAGACTCCTGGAGGGGCAGCAGCAGCACAGACTGTGGAGCCGCTCTGTGAGTCCTGGATATTTCCTCCAAACCAGCAGAGTCCTCCGAGGCTTTCTCGTCGTCTTTGTGGCTCTTCCTCCCAGCTCACACAGACAGGGTCACACACAGGTCCACGCCCCATCCGCCTCTAGTTGGACGCCAAACATTGCCACTTCACACTCGCGAGCAACGCCTGTTGAGCGCATGACGCACCGTCTCTTCCTGCTTCCTGGGTGCTGTGAGCCTCTTAAGGGTACTGTTGAGGCCTGAGTGCCCTATCCTGAGACAAGTCATAACAACTTCCTCTCTTCTTCTTCCAGAGTTTATCCGAATCCATGCGCTCGCAGCTCCGATGTGAGATCCGTCACGGCACTAAAAGCTGTTCAGTTTCCGTGGGAAAAACAAAACGAAACCGTCAACATTTTCCGTCAAAGCAACAACAACAAAATCCTTAAATGACGGACATTTTTTGATGTAACCTGTGTCTAGGTCGCACTTTGGTGTTTAATTCCCCATCTCTGTCCCAGGACGTATCAGTTGGTGAAGCTGCTCTACTGCTTCTGGATCTTCATCACGTACGCCCTTCAGTTCTACGTCCCGGCTGAGATCCTCATTCCTCCGGTCGTGGCGCGAGTGGCCGAGCGCTGGGAGAGGCCCGTGGGCCTGCTCGTGAAGACCGGCCTGGTCATCATCACATGTGAGTACCAGCAAGAACAATACCGCTGCTCAAATATGACTCCAATAAAAGTACTGACGTGGCTGCTGGAGAAAATGCTTAATATATTGAAAGTAGGTTGTACCAATCAGTTTAAATAAGTGTCAAAAATCACACAGTCACCACCTGTGTATGCAGGGCCAGCCCGTGGCATAGGCAGTATAGGCAAATGCTAAGGGCGCCGTACATCCAGGGGGCGCCAGAGCCGCGTAATGAACTTTCTGCTTTTATTGTATTTCATTGACACTGCAACGAATGGTTTAAAAAATAGTATTTACATGTCTTCGACTTTGTCTTACAAACTCTTACAATATCGCGACCAGGGGGACTTGAGGGGATCACACATACACTTAGCTCACGGCAGAGTCCTGCACTGGGTCGGGTACCCGCGGGTATCGGATGGGTACCCGCAAAAGTTGCTGAAATGGGCGGGTTTTACGTCCTGGAATTTTACCCACGGGTATGCGGGTGGGTAGTGATACGGACGGGTCGGCGGGTAGCTGCTACCCGCACAATACAATACCCACACAGCTCGTGCTGTTGCTTCTTTGGTGACAGTATATACAGTTTTACGAGCCTACATTTCTCTGACACTTCAGGCAAATAGAGAGGGAGAGAGGAAAGAGGCGAGCCGCTTTCCTCTCTCCCTCTCCTGGATATTATTTCAATATGTGTGGGTTTGGAGTGTGTAGTACCTACCTGTCTGTCCAGCGATCATGTCATGATAAAATCCACTTAAAAAAATGTTTGTAATCCAGTGCATCCTTTATTTTGATCGCGCACGTGTTTCCATATGATTCCTCTGATCCAAATGCCTGGGCTTGGGAAAGGCATTTCAAACCGCTGCTGCTGCTTGACATGAAGATTACCTCTTTCCAGACAGAGTCTCCGTTTCAATTGTGTCAGATATGATGTCAGATATGATGTAGTAGGAGTGGTTATGATGTTCCACATTCAATATATTTTTCGCGAATCTGTGTTTTTACTCCTCCGGCCTCCTCACGCGCTCTGAAAAGCGGGAGCGCATTGCCGCTGATTCCCACAGCTCCAAGGCACCGGCCGCCACGCGCACACTCATCACCCGCACATGTGCGCGCACTTACATTGACAATACACAGGAATATGATGATGTTGTAGATGACTTTGCCTCAAGAAAATCCAGGAAAGTTAAGCTGTAGCAAGTCATGTGAGATTACGGAGGTGGTGGTGTAGTTTCTGTAGTTTAGTGTAATTTAAGGCAGGACCAAAAACACCAATAGAGCTCTTTTTAAGATCTTTTCATTTTTTTAATTCAAATCCTTGTAGTATTTTTGTGCCTAAATATACTAATAGATAAGATATATAAGATAGATAGGTAAGATAGATAAGATATTATATTATCATACATATTTTAAATGTGCAATTGTTTTTGTAATTGTAAGATAGATAAGATACTAATGTCTTATTTTGCACAGTGCCATATATAGTTAATGTCACTTGTTTACACTTTTCATTTCGGGAGTATTTAAATGTAATACTTTATGTAAGCTATCTATATTGTATTTCATATGTTGAGTTAATTTTTTTTTTTGTTTCTTAAAATTATTATTATTATTATTAGTTTTTTGAATGTGCAATTGTTTTATTTAAATAAAAGAATGTCTAAAACAAAGCTTTTAAGTTTCTTGTGAGTATATGTACACTAGCAGTGCAAGTACTGTACTGCGATGGGGGCGTCACTTAAGGCAAGGCAAGTTTATTTGTAGAGCACAATTCACACACAAGGCAATTCAAAGTGCTTTCACAGTTGCATAAAATTACAAGAAAACAGATCAAATCAATCATTAAAACATCCAACATAAAAATTAATCAATTACAGTAAAAGGCAAGAGTGCAGATAAAATACTTTCAGTTTTCATATGCTCGGGTAAAAAGAGCTGTTTTCAGCCTGGATTTGAACATTGTCAGAGTTGAGGCCTGTCTCACATCCTCATGAAGACTGTTCCAGATTTTAGCTTTAGCCTCAGCGTGTTTAGTCCTGACTCTGGGAACCACCAGGAGACCCCTCCCTGAAGTTCTCAGGGCCCGAGATGGTTCATACGGCTCTAACATGTCAGAGATGGACTTTGGTGCTAAACCATGAAACGACTTGTACACAAGCAGAGCTGTTTTAAATTCTATTCTCTGAGTGACAGGAAGCCAGTGCAGAGACCGGAGCACTGGACTAATATGGTCATATTTCCTGGTTCTTGTCAGGACTCGAGCAGCAGCGTTCTGGATGTACTGCAGCTCTAACAGCTCGTTTAGAAAGGCCAGTGAGCAGCCGTTACAGTAGTCTAACCTGCTGGAGACAAATGCATGGATGAGTGTCTCCAAGTCTGGTTTTGACACTATTCCTCTGATCTCAATGTTTTTCAGATGATAAAAAGCTGATGATGTTATTGCTTTGATGTGGCTGTTTAAGTTCAGGTCTGAGTCCATGATTACTCCTAGATTTCTAACCTGATTTTTTGGTTTTAGAGAGAGAGACTCAAGGTGACTGATAACACTTTGTCTTTGTGTCTGTGGGCCAAAAACAATGATCTCAGTTTTGTCTGAGTTTAGTTGGAGAAAGTTGTTTTGCATCCACAAACTGATCTGTTCGATGCAGTGACAGAGAGTATCTACAGGCCCATGTTCACCTGTATCAGTGACAGAGAGTATCTACTGGCCCATGTTCACCTGTATCATTGACAGAGAGTATCTACTGGCCCATGTTCACCTGTATCATTGACAGAGAGTATCTACTGGCCCATGTTCACCTGTATCAGTGACAGAGAGTATCTACAGGCCCATGTTCACCTGTTTCAGTGACAGAGAGTATCTACAGGCCCGTGTTCACCTGTTTCAGTGACAGAGAGTATCTACAGGCCCATGTTCACCTGTTTCAGTGACAGAGAGTATCTACAGGCCCGTGTTCACCTGTATCAGTGACAGAGAGTATCTACAGGCCCATGTTCACCTGTATCAGTGACAGAGAGTATCTACAGGCCCATGTTCACCTGCCGTCAGTGACACGTAGATCTGAGTGTCATCTGCGTAGTTGTGGTACGAAACATTGTTGCTGTTTATTAGCTGACCCAATGGAAGCATGTACAAGTTGAATAAGAGGGGTCCCAAGATTGACCCCTGGGGGACTCCACAGGTCATGGAAATTTTGTCTGAGACACAGTTGCCAATTTCGACAAAGTACGTCCTATCCTCGAGATAGGACTTGAACCAGTTTAGCGCAGTACCAGAGATTCCTACCCAGTTTTCTAACCTGTGAAGTAAGATCCCGTGGTCCACTGTGTCGAAGGCAGCGCTCAGGTCCAGCAGAACTAAAACTGAGACCATACCTGCTTAAAATCTTGCCTAGGGCACCAAATTGGTTAGGGCCGCGCCTGTGTGTATGGGACGGAATATGCTGCCGATTTTATCAGTCACGTTCATGTTATAGAATTCTATGTGCGTCGCAATAATTCTCAATAGTTTTCAGAATTTGTGTGAGCTTTGCTGAACCAGTACTCTCTAAAGATCATCATAATCATTATTGATTTTAGTCAGTTACTAGGTTTATCAACTTATTTCCTTGTGATAACGATTTTGGGTAATAACACATGTAGGTCAACACAAACAATTGGTCAAAAAGATCAAATTAGTAGTTATTCATATTTTTATTGAGTTTTTTAATGCTGCCTCACTCACTGATGCTGAGGGTGATGGTGAGGGTTTAGAAACGCCTGCAGAAGAAGCTCACTGCGAGCTTTCCTTCTGGAGGTGTGACATGTTGATGGATGTGCTGAACGATGGTGGAGATATACTCTTTACACACCATGACGTGGAGGGTCACCCAGTTCTTCTTCCTGCCTCGACACAGCACCGTGTACACGGCTCTGGCGACTCTTTGGATGTTGTGATCATCTGGGGAGACTGTGATCTCCCACTGGCTCATCTGTGACTCCAGCTCCTGCATCAGGTCCACAGACACGTCCTTCAACTCAGGAATTCTATTAGACTGCATGACCCGGGACGCCACTTCATACACCAAGTCGATGATGTGGGTTGTGTCCCACTTATGCAGACGCGGGACAGACTGAGCTGTCGGAGCAGCTGCAGCGGCGCTAAACAGCTCTCTGTCCTGTGGAGAGACCTGCGCTCCAAGGTCCTCAAGTGCGTCTTCAAGGGTCAGAGGCATTGGCGAGGCATATTCAAAGTTCTCAGCCCCCTTCCTTAGGCAGGTTGGAGACAGTCGGGGGGATCGCGGGGACCGTGAGGCCATTGTAAAGGACAGTTGACTGATCCTTGACAGAGTCCTCTGCACTGGGTCTGAGCTGGGATTCTGACGCTGCTGGAGGTGGAGCCAGTCCCTGATGTCCCACATGAAGGAGTCGACATGTGCACGGATGTTCTTGAGGTGTGGCTGTGTTGCCTGTGGTGGAATGTTCGTAGAGAGGATCTCTGACAGCTTCTCGCTCAGCTCCTCATATTGTCCGTTATCAATGTCTTGGGACAGTCTCCGATACAGGCACTCCTCGTCAGACCAGGCAGGCTGCTGCTCTGCTTTAGACAGCAGCTGGGCATGCTGTGACAGCTCCTTCAGGAGAGGAGATGCTTCCTCCAGGACATTATCCGTGACGTTGGTTTGCTGACAACACAGTTTACTCACCAGGTTTTTAAATGAGCTTTTGGCGTAACGGCAAACAAAGAAGGATTTGATCTTCTCTTGTGCCGACTCAGCCGCTACAGGGGTGGCAGGTAAAGAGGTGTCATCACAACGGGGCACATTTTCCACAATGATGGTCACAACGTCAGATGCAGTGACTTCAGGAGTGTACGGTTTGATGCAGGATGGAGTGAGCGGCTCAGGGGATCCTTTTGAGTCTGCAGATTCTTCTTCTGAAGATTCTTCTTCAGACCTGGTGCGTAGACCTGGAAAGCATCTGCATAAAAGATGCTCTTTGAAAGTGTGGAACTTTGTATTCTCGGGATCTTGTCTGTCTTGCAAGCTCTCGTCTGTTGGCACTTGGCGACAGGTAACCTCAGCTGACAGGGCCTGGTCTTTACCCCCCTCACTCTGACACAAGGCCTTGTTGACCCTGTAGGACACTTCATTGCTCACCAGGTCCACCAGCTCCTCAGAGGACTCACGCCCACGGCAACAACTGAAAAATCTGCATGACCGCAGTGACCTCTCCACAGTGTTTTTGGAAACGTGCGGCGCCTCGGGTGGATTTAGAGCTCCTGTGTACTTCCTGAAGGACTCAAGGATCTCTTGGGAGGTGACGGCCACAATCTCCAAAAACAACTGTGCCAGTTCTGCTCTGGACTCGCTCCCGCTCATGTCTGCACTCGACATCTTCTCCCAGAAGGTGTTGACGAGTGGCTCCAGCCGTCTCCTGGATATGGCAGGGACCATGATGTGAGAGGCCCCTCTTTCCGGCTGGTCCTGGGCGCCGCCATAGAGGACAGGCTGCATTGTTTCAGGTGTTGGCTCCATCTGCATCACTTCTGTTTGAGCACGGTGGACGTTTCTGTGCTGCTGTAGTTTTCAGGTCGTCCCTCTGCAGAAAAAAAGGTGAAAAGATGAGAAAGTCCTGCGTCTGCCTGAGAGCGCAGCTGGCCACGAATGGCTGGAGCTTTGAGCGGCCTGACCACACTAAGACAGTTATGACATCACACACATTATCGTGCATTTAAGGGAACAGTGATGGAAAACAAAACAGCTGTTTCCATGGCAATTGCTGGGTTGCAGGTTCTAGAATGTGATGATGTCACCGGACCCAGCGGGGGCAGGAGCCAGTTTTTCCTATTAACAGCATTACACTTTCACAAGTCATAGCTCCAAAGAAAATGTATGAATTACAAAAATTATCATTAATATCAGTCACTGGGTCCATGATCTCTCTGTACAAGACCAACAATGTCCTCAAAAACAAAAACTCTGTAAACCCTGAGGTGCTCCAAACCACTGAAGCTTGTCGTGGTGCTGGGGGCCACATGTCTTCAGGAGATAAGGGTGAAAGGAAACATTCTGAGCACTGAAGCTTGACTTAAAGCCAAACCAGATGTCCATGGATAAACGATACGAGGTGACCTGTCTGTTTCCTTATCTCAGTTTGGGTTATAAAGCTGCAAAACAATTCATGAGTGTCACCGACGGGAGGAAATGGCCCAAGGAGATCATGCCTCCTTTGGGGGCTGTGGGTTCAGGAAAGGGGGGTGATGACTCTGACAGGGGAGGGCTGGTTTTGTGTTGTCTGTGAGGAAAGTGGGTGTGCTTATTTGTCTATAAAAAGCTTGTGAAACCTTTGATTTGACAGGATTGTGTAAAAGACAGGCTGACTTCCTGAGGGTCTTTTCTCATCTCCCGGATCCGATAAGAATAAATCTAATGTCTGAACCGATGTGTGTCTTAATCTGTTCATATTTCTGTGGCAGAAATAACAGTTTCCAGGTCTGTGTGTTAAAAGCTAAACCGTCAAAATTCCCCAACAGGACACATTAATATAACTAATTGCTTTTCCCCCGTCAGCTCTCAGGGTCTATTTTGCAAAGTTGTTTTAAATTTTGACTAATCTCCTCCTTTTTAATTGTACTTTTATCTATATGTACTTTTTTTCAATGGTTGTGTGAAAATGGATTCTTATTCATACGGGAGCACATTTCACGTCTCAGCATTAATTGTGTTTCCATCACACTGAAAGAAATGACTTTTGGATGTACTCAATTTTATTGTGTAAAATTACATAATTCCTACTTTGTAAAATTAGGTCTCAGTGTTTACTAACTTTTGTCATTTAAAAGTGTGTACTAATATGTGATTTAATCCATTTCATATTTAGAGTTATAAATTTTTTCATTTTAGGCTACCAGTGATATATATTGAACATTATTTGTTTGTAAATGTAAAAAAAATACTGATTAGGGGAGATCCTCTTATCATTATTTTATCGTATCATAATTTTTTTGCGTGAGGGGCCCCTGCAGAAACACAAACTTTAACCCCCGCCTTAACCGCGCACATTTTCTCCAGTTCGGCTTTACCCAAATCTAAAAGCTTTCCAACTGGAGAGCAACAGTGTAACGCCTCATTTGCATACACAAGTGGGTCTGACCTTTTGTCACATTTGTTGTTGTGTTTTTGTTGCTCTTTTGTCACTTCTTTGTTGCATTTTTATCCTTGTTATTTTGACACTTTTTCCAAGAAGCTTTTAGATTTGAGTAAAGCCAAACTGGAGAACATGTCCTCGGTCCAGGCGGGGGTTAAGAGGTTAACTACTGTTTGTCTCCTTCACTTCCCCCTCTTCTCTGGGCTGTGGCTGAAACAGGAGCTCAAGAAGAAAAGGACTGTTAAGAAGGTCTGGGCACAAGTTGTTATAGGAGAATATGAGCTGAGATTGAATTAGAGTCAAAAATGCTTCAAAAATAACTGAAGTGGCTCAGACGTCCTGTCCATGATTTATTCTTCACACCGCGAGACTTTGATGAGGAAAATGATTTACGTATTTATTGTTTTTTTTTAAAGGCCAAAAAGTGGAAACATTGGCTGAACGCTTGTCAAAAGAGCAACACTGCCCCCTTGTGGCGGCTTAAAATAACGTCCTCAAACACAGCGTTTATTACGTGGCTGATATATTATTATTAAAATGTTGGGGAATAAACATGTTGTAGCTCCTTTTATTGTACTTTTTGTTTTAAACCATATTATCTTTTTCTATGACGATGGTGTAAATGCATTGCTTATATTGGCCACAAGATGGAGCCCTGCGGTTAAACCTGCAGCATCGTCCTCCTGTGTCCTGCCCAAGAGCACAACAACAGTGTAAAATGTTGTGACTCTGGTAAGTGTAAAAACCCATAGATGGATAGAGAGGCAGGACACAGGGCATCAGTTCAATATGTTTATTTTATCTTTTTGCCTTTGGGGCATGAGACATGGTTTAATCTCTATAACAGAGGAGATGAAACAATTAGGGATCACATAAGGTTTAACAAAGCAACATAAATAAGATCTAGTCTAAACAGTCAAACCGGTCTAAATGTGGGTAAAGGAACAAATGATTATTAAATGAAAATGAACATAAACTCACAGGACGCATGCTCAGCATGAAGGCACGGAAAGGACAGAACAAAGGAAGTCCGTGTGCTATATATGATGCTGATTGCTGATCAGCAGCAGGTGGTGGAGGGTGGAGTTAACAGGGAAGGAGTGCTTGGTTTATCCACCTTCATCCATGTGTGTTCAGGGGATCCTTGGATGATGGGAATTTCTTACAGCCGCCCCAAAACCTTGGTTTTACTCTTGGGAATTCCTTCAATCATCCTTCACTTCCGAAAGAGGTATGAGGCGGGTTACGGGCCGTAAGTAGGTTTGCTGTTTGACCTTAACTTTGGCGGATCTTATTCAACCATCGCTGCCGGGATAGGGTTCGGTTACTTTCCCCACAGGCCAGGATGAACGGGGATGTTGAGGGTCTACCACCAACACGACTTGCCCAGACTGAAGGTTGTGCTTGTCCACCTGCCACTTTGGTCTGGGTTGGAGATCCGGAAGGTGATGACGGATGAAGCTCGACCAGAATTGATCGGCGATAATCTGGCTATGACGCCAACGTCTTTTGCCGACAATCTAGTTGCTTGCATAAACCGCCTGAGGGAGTGAGGCATCCCGCCGCCCCATCAAGAGCAGGTGTGGGGTTACAGGGTCTGGATCGGATTTGGCAGGTCCCGGTCTTTGCTCTGATCCGGCGGTTTGGTTCAGGACAGAGGCCGCGTCCGGTCGCAGCGATTTGAGCGAATAAAGACGAGCGGCGCCGCAGTTGGGGGCGGCTGGACAAGAGGGTACTGCAGGAGGAGAAGTACAACAGGGTACTGCAGGAGGAGAAGTACAACAGGGTACTGCAGGAGGAGAAGTACAACAGGGTACTGCAGGAGGAGAAGTACAACAGGGTACTGCAGGAGGAGAAGTACTAGAGGGCACTGCAGGAGGAGAAGTACTAGAGGGCACTGCAGGAGGAGAAGTACAACAGGGTACTGCAGGAGGAGAAGTACAACAGGGTACTGCAGGAAGAGAAGTACAACAGGGTACTGCAGGAGGAGAACAACAGGGTACTGCAGGAGGAGAAGTACAACAGGGCACTGCAGGAGGAGAAGTACAACAGGGCACTGCAGGAGGAGAAGTACAACAGGGCACTGCAGGAGGAGAAGTACAACAGGGTACTGCAGGAGGAGAAGTACTAGAGGGGACTGCAGGAGGAGAAGTACTAGAGGGGACTGCAGGAGGAGAAGTACAACAGGGTACTGCAGGAGGAGAAGTACAACAGGGTACTGCAGGAGGAGAAGTACAACAGGGTACTGCAGGAGGAGAAGTACAACAGGGTACTGCAGGAGGAGAAGTACTAGAGGGCACTGCAGGAGGAGAAGTACTAGAGGGCACTGCAGGAGGAGAAGTACTAGAGGGCACTGCAGGAGGAGAAGTACAACAGGGTACTGCAGGAGGAGAAGTACAACAGGGTACTGCAGGAGGAGAAGTACTAGAGGGTACTGCAGGAGGAGAAGTACTAGAGGGCACTGCAGGAGGAGAAGTACTAGAGGGCACTGCAGGAGGAGAAGTACAACAGGGTACTGCAGGAGGAGAAGTACAACAGGGCACTGCAGGAGGAGAAGTACAACAGGGCACTGCAGGAGGAGAAGTACAACAGGGTACTGCAGGAGGAGAAGTACAACAGGGTACTGCAGGAGGAGAAGTACTAGAGGGTACTGCAGGAGGAGAAGTATAGTTGGAGGTTATATGGGAGGCGGTGGGCTGCCGACCATCACTGTTGGATAGCAGAATTTCTTGCGCTGGAGGGCCGGAGGCTGTATCCTGGGTTCCTCGGGAGGGCTGATAGGGTAGCTTAGACCGAGGAGGAGCAGAAGGGGCCGTCAGAGATGTAGTAACAGGGAAAGAAGCCATTAGAGGAGTAGAGGGAAGAGGTGTTGGCAGACCTGCATCTCCCGAGCTGAACAGGGAGGAAGCTGCTCCATCTGCAGGCTGTATTTTGGACAAGCTGGTACTAGCTCGTTGTTCTAGGCTAGCACCTGGGCCATCAAAGTAAGACGACAACATCTTCGCCTCCTCCAAGTCCCGCTCTGCTTGCCGTATTCTCCTATCCCTAGTCATCCGATTGGAGAGGTGCTCGCGGGCCAAAGAGGCTTCACGTGCTTGCTCATCCAGTCGCCTTAAGTGCTCCTCTGCCTTCTCCTCCTCCTGCTGTTGATGCCGAAGTTCATTGGGTGCAGGGAACAGACTGACCTTGTAGTCCTTGAGATATGAAGGCATCCTCCTCTGCCTACAGCTGCTTCTCACACTAGGTGCAGGATATGTGGAGTTTTGTTTTCAGCCTGGCCCCAGGCTGTGGGAATGGAGTGGAAAGGATGGAGTCAACAGCAGACCCTCCCACATGTGGCCCAAGGTCCAAGCCATGTTGGGTTGGTGCAGTGGTGGGGTTAGGTTCGGATAATGCTGTTGCTTCAGCTTGGGTTTGGTGATCCAGCTCCTCTGTTCCCAGTAGTAGAGGGGGGTCAGTTGAAACGAACTGTGTTGCCTTATCCATCTATAGGGTTTTAATATCCGGCTCGAAGGACCATTGTAAAATGTTGTGACTCTGGTAAGTGTAAAAACCCATAGATGGATAGAGAGGCAGGACACAGGGCATCAGTTCAATATGTTTATTTTATCTTTTTGCCTTTGGGGCATGAGACATGGTTTAATCTCTATAACAGAGGAGATGAAACAATTAGGGATCACATAAGGTTTAACAAAGCAACATAAATAAGATCTAGTCTAAACAGTCAAACCGGTCTAAATGTGGGTAAAGGAACAAATGATTATTAAATGAAAATGAACATAAACTCACAGGACGCATGCTCAGCATGAAGGCACGGAAAGGACAGAACAAAGGAAGTCCGTGTGCTATATATGATGCTGATTGCTGATCAGCAGCAGGTGGTGGAGGGTGGAGTTAACAGGGAAGGAGTGCTTGGTTTATCCACCTTCATCCATGTGTGTTCAGGGGATCCTTGGATGATGGGAATTTCTTACAAACAGCCTGTACAAGAACTGAAGCGACTTTAAAGGTCAAACATCTACATTTATAAATCATTTTAAAGAAAGAAAACTGACTCTGGGGAAAGGAAGTTCATTTGATCTAATATTTTATTTTATTATTTCTTTAATAAATGGGATTGTGATGGAACTATTTGCTTAGTTTAAAAACTGTCACATTACTTTATTTTTCAGGAGTTTCATCTTTATACTGATTCACTTCTTTAAAGGTTTGTTATTTGTTCCACTAAAACTAGACTAAAAATATAACCAATTGTTTGGGTAAATCTGGAGTAAAACTAAACACATTTTCATTCAAACACTAGAATTAAAACTAAACTAAAATGCTTTCAAAATGAAGAGTCCACTGACAGGATTTCACAATATAGCGGCAAGAACAAAATGGTACAAAACTCTGATTGAAATTCTTTGAAAAACAATATTTTATTCTAATAAAAACAGTTTTATAATGAAGAACAAATGAAGGCGCTGAAAAATTTAATGAAAGATGACGACAACGTGGCAACAAAGTCTTAGATCAGTTTTGTAGGTCTTAGCTTTCAAATGAGGGGTTACACTGGTCTATATAAAGGCTGTAAGCTCCAGTCAAGAACCTTCTAGATTTGGGTAAAGCCGAAGTGAAAAACATTTCTTGGTTGAGGTGGGGGTTAAGAGGTTAAAAAGTGTAAAATAAGTGTAAAGCTTTACATTCCATCAACACTAAAACATCAGCAAGTCTGAAACATTAGTTTGAAATAGAGTCGACTCAATAAGTCTCTGTGAACGACACAAACATGAAAAAACACATGAGGAAAACAACACAAGGGACTGAAGAGACTATTTAAAGGATCATTTTTAGAGTGCGCAGAACAAAGATTTGTTTGGACAAATTCATATTTTCTTTTAAAAATGTGAATTCTGGGCTTGTAACATTTCCACTGCCGCACGCTACACTCTTGTCCTGCACTTCTGAAGGTACAACAAATATACTTCAATAAAAAAATCAAATAAACTGAGGAAGTAGAGAAAATAAAAAGCCTTTATTATCGATGAGATAAAATCATTGCCAACGCGTTTCGGCTCTAGGCCTTCTTCAGGGCAAGCTCGAGATGGCTGCCTCTGTACAGCTACAAGCTTACAGCATTGGTCACATGTCAAAGGTGGGTGTGTTCTTTGTCATCTGGTACATAGAATACAAAACATTCAAATATGTACAATGTAATATAAAACACTGTTCTGTACATTCTTTACAAGACTAAACAGAGAAATGTGAATAATGATTTGTACAAGATTAGACCCATACATTTTACAAAAATACTGACAAATCTAATTCTCCATTGAGGCCAGGGAACTCCATGGCTTGGAGGGTATAAATCTAAAAGGGAGGAGTTTTTTTAATCTGTCCCCTCCTCTGATAGTCTCTTGTATTTGCTCTAAGCCACACATTCTATTGCAATTCCCATGGTGGGTGTCTTTATAATGCATGGCCATAGGATATATAGGATATAGGGGGCTGCTCGTTCTAATTGCTTGTTTGTGTTCTGCTAGTCTGTTTTTCAGTTTGCGTTTTGTTCTGCCAACATAAAATCACCCGCAGGGACATTCAAGTCTATATACAAATGGATGATGGTTTTAATGTTGTAATTCTGACCTGATGTTGTATCCTTGAAGATGATAGTCCTTTGTATATTTTCACAAAAAGAACAATTACCACATCTATAACAACCAGCTTTAGTGTCAAGCCATGTCTTTTGTTTTAATGGTGGGAGATAACTGTGAACTGGGGGCTTTCCTAAAACTAATGGTGGGGGTCTCTGGGAGAGCATCTCTCAGTGTGCTATGACTTCTTAAAATACTCCAATTTTGTTTGATTATCGGTTTAATTTTGTTAGCTTCAGTACTGTATTCTGTCACAAAAAACAATTGGTTTGAGTTCTCATTTTGAATCAATAAATCTTCTCTATTGGAGCTTTGTTGTAGGCCGAAGACACAGTATCGTTAGAATATCCTCTCTCTTTAAATCTTTGGCTCATATCCTGAGAATTTATTTCAAAATTAGAATCAACGTCAGAGATACGCCTTAGCCGTTGGAACTGACCGAAAGGAATATTCTTTAGTAGCCATGGAGGGTGGCAACTATCAGCTTTAAAATAGAATTCCGGTCAGAGGATTTCCGAAAAATTGTACTGTGTAGATTTCCTTCAGGGTCTTTAAAAAATAATTTCTGTTAATGAATAGTCTAGACTGAGTTTTAGGTTACTATTTGTACTATTCAAATAAGAATGAATTCCAACGGTCCTTGTTCTGACCCTGACCAAAATAGTAGCACGTCATCAATATATCGGCCCCACCACAAAATGTTGTCACAAAATGTATTTAGCTCAGAATACACACATTTTTCTTCCCAGAAACCCATGTACAGATTTGCATAGTTAGGTGCATGCTCCCATCGCAGTGCCTTTTTGTTGCCTATATAGCCGATTCTGAAACAAAAAAACATTGTTTTAAAGTCCATTCTGTCAATACCACAATAAGTCCAGCAGGTGGCATCTCTTCTGGTGCTCTCTTTTTAAGGACATGTTCAAATGCTGTTATTCTATCTTGGTGGACTATATTTTAATATAATTAAATTGTCACAAGGAATCCCGGTTCAATGTTCTTCATATGTTTTAGTTTATTCAACACTTGTGTGCTATCTTGAATGAAGCATGGCAGGGAACTGACAAGTGGCTTGATGTGTAAATCAATATATTTAGATAGAGGCTCAGTGAGGGATTCATTTCCACTCATTATGGGTCTGCCTGGGTTTTCCAAGTTCATATGAACCTTTGGGAGCATGTAAAATGTTGGAATACGTGGGTTTTTACATAGTAGTTGTTCATTTTGTGTGATCCAATTTTCATCTTTAGCATGTGTGAGTAGGGCTGTGAGTTCAGATTTAAGTTCCTCTATTGGGTTTGAGTGTAGAGGGATGTAATACTCACAATTCTTAAGCTGTCTCAATGCTTCTGCAACATACTGGTCTCTCCCCCATACCACTACAGCTCCTTTCTTTATCTGCTTGTTTGATAATTATTATTTCATCAGTAGACAAACTGACAATATATATTTACATTTTTGTGAAAACATTTTTTTCTTCATATAAGTAAGATTTAGATGAAGATTTACATTCTATGACCTCCCTAAAAACATCAGCATTTGTGAAACATTAGTTTGAACTAGAGTGAACTGGATAAGTCTCTGTGAACGACACAGACATGTTCATGTCATGAAGCACATTTGATCTTAAAATATCTGAAGGTCTGACCACACTCATCATAGCTGTTTCTCTCCAGTGTGGATCCTCTTCATGTGGTCTTTGAGGTGGGATGACTGAGTAAAAATCTTGTCACACTGCTCACATCTGTATGGCCTCTCTCCAGTGTGGATCCTCATGTGACATTCAAGATGCTGTGGCCGATTGAATGTTTTCCCACACTGCTCACACTTGTACGGCTTTAGTCCATCATGGACTCTCTTGTGACGTGTGAGGACTGAAAGCTGATTAAATGACTTCCCACACTCATCACAGCTGTATTTCTTTTCCCCAGCATGTATCTTCATGTGTTCTTTGAGGCTGAATGACCGAGTAAAGGTCTTGTCACACTGCTCACATCTGTATGGCCTCTCTCCAGTGTGGATTCTCATGTGACGTTTAAGTTGTGTAGACAGAGTAAACACATGTCCACACAGGCCACACTCAAAGGGCTTTTCCCCAGTGTGGATCCTCGTGTGGTCTTTGAGGTTGGATGAGTGAGTAAAGGTCTTGTCACACTGCTCACAGCTGTATGGCTTCTCTCCAGTGTGGATTCTCAGGTGATGTTTAAGATAGCGTGATGCAGTAAATCCTTTCCCACACTGCTCACAGCATGTCTTTCCCTGTGTGCGGGGAGTCTGCAGAGGCTGAGCTGGGTCCATTTCTCTGCAGACAGAAACAGGAGTTAGTGTTGTGTTACACACATTGTTCTGTAAAACACTAAATGTAGTTTTGCTGCAGACCTGGTGGACATGGATGGACATGAACAAATTGTCCCTCAACTTACATAAAACAAAAGTAATGTTTTTTGGTAATCATAATAGAAAACTAGACCCAGTAAATATAGACGGTGTAGTCTTAGATACAGTATCAGAAATTAAATTCTTAGGAGTCACCATTGACAGTAAATTAAGCTGGAAACCACACATAAGACACAAGGTAAAGTCTCCAAAAGTATCTCAATCATTAATAAAGCCAAGTTTTTCTTAAATTACAATGCATTGTTTTTATTATATGGTTCATTAGTTTGGCCATATCTAAATTACTGTGTAGAAGTTCGGGGCAATAACTACAAAAGTTCCTTCGTTATACTCTAAAAACGTGCTGTAAGAATCATACATAAAAGTAGGATATTGTGATCACACTAATATATTAGTTGGTAATATATTAATATATATAATATATTAGTTTCTGCAGTCTAAACTGCTCCCCTCTGGCAGAACACGGAAGAAAAAAGAAGACCCTCGATTCTTTTTTAATACACATCATTAAGATTAATCTTATCATGAGCATCAATCAGTCTATTAATACTATACTTTTCATGAATAAATGTGAAGTATGGTATGTATCATTCTTTGATACAAAGTAATGCTATATGGGTTGTTATGATGATGATGAATAACAATAACAAAAACATGGTAATAATAAGGTATAAGAAATAAAATGTATACACTTGTTATAAAGTGTAACATACTGTAAATATTGACTTAATGTAAATGCATTGTTGCATTTGTTGTAAATATGTAACCAACTTAATTGTTTAAGACAATAAGAACTAAACATTGTTATTGTTGCAACCACATTATTATTATTATTATTATTTAAGTATATGAATAGTGGGTGGGAGTCAATAAGCTTGTCTTCTTTCCACTCCTTTTCGAGCAAGAATGTTATTTTTTTGTAAATTTTTTCTTTCGCTTTTGTGCCAGCTCGTAATAAAATATTCAAATCAAATGTGGTAAAAAATTGGGACAATATTTGTGAGAAATCTGGACAAAAACAAGGCCAAATAAAAAAAATTAATTAGAAAAAATAGTGAAGACATTTGGGCAGACAGAATTTGGGGAAGATAGGGACAAATTTAAGAAACAAATTTATAATGAGATAGTGAAATACTGAAAAAAATGGGGTGAATAAGAGACAAAACAGAGGGGAAAAAATAGAAGAAAATAATAACTTAGGGACAACAGTCGGGAACAATTTGGGTGGGGAAAATGAGAAAAAAAATAGGGGAAAACACTGCTTCACTGAAATAAAATGATAATTATTTACTTACCATTTTATTTCAGTGAAGCAGTGATTTCAATGAAGAAATGTTGGGTTAAAAAGTCATTTTTATTTGAATTTTTAAGCTACTGACAGGAAGTGACATAGATAGAGGTTAAGTTCCAGAGCAGTTTGCCTAATTGGCATAACATGGTCGGCAAGGCAACAGTTCAACATTGTTTGCCTCCAACAATGTCACTTCCTGTCAGGGTCCAATAAGGAAGTGAAACTATAAACATCACAAAAATGGTTAACATTGTGTCTAATGTGTCAAATCTACAAAATAAATGGTTTGAAAATGTGGAGAATGGGGAAAGAGTCACCCCGCCCTAGAGGAGAGCAGCTTTGTTGAGGAAAAGCTAATCCCTGCCTGTCTCTGTTTATTTTGAAATAAGAGGCAAAAGGTCCAATTACAACTACAGTATGGAATCTTTGAGTGGACAAACCCAGTCCTGTTCTTCCACAAACATCCGCAGAGGGAAGAATGGTCATAACTATATAGTAGGATAGTGTAATTATTATCCAGCACAACAACCAATAAAACCATTTAGTATCTACATTCTAACACAATTAACAAACTCACAAAATCCTCCATCACTGTGTTGAAAAGTGAATCCCATATGGAAACGAACCAGCAACTTTGAGACACGTTTAGACCCGATGACGAGAAGATAATTTCTAGTTTAATAATGTTGATATAATAAATAATTACAGCCCTTACGATGTGCGACCATTCATGCTTCAATTTCAGCCCAAAAGTGCGATTATTGTTGAAACGGTCCCGCGGAGTTAGCGTTAGCCCTGAGCACCGCTAGCATCACATCATCCTCCGCCTGAGACATACGGGGACTTTTAGCGCCGTTTCTCGGGTTATTCTACGGGTTTTTCAGGATTATGTCGCAGTCGGAGCTTCGTCTCTCACCCCGAACACGCGCGGTCACTCCAGCTCCGCAGAAATCCAGAGGAAATGTGTCAAATGTGCCGGAAAATGACAGAAATATCCCAGTGTTTCCCCTATAGGGGATTCTGCTTCTTCTACCGCGCGGATCCAGAGAGCGGCGACCTCTGCTGGACACGAGCGGGAGGACGCAATGAATGTGTAGCGGGTCTATGGGGCTCACTATTATACATTAATATAGTACATATTATATATAATATATTAGTATATTACTAATACTAATAAATTTTGAATTAATATTGGGTTAAGTATAAAGCTAATGTGGAAACAAAACACAGGCTAACCGCAGTCAAACCAGCCTCGTCAGTATGGCGTCTGTCGTGTGTAGTGATTAATGAAGAGTTAGGCGTCTTGAATCTGAACAGTTCTTTTAATTGCGGAGCAAGTACAGCATGTGGAGCGCCAGGCTAAAACACAAGAACAACTAGTAGCACGTCTTATGCGCGATGACGTCAATGCTACAGTAGCCTACAGGCACACATCATGACATCTCCCCCCTTAGGAAAGATTAGCAATACCCAAACAAATACCTTTTTTGTTGTTGTTACCATTAGCTTTAGTTGGAACATTTATACCATTGTTACAATACCTCAAGAACAATATTCAAGCTGGAATGTTTTATCAAAACTCACATTCACATTAGCTGTAGGATCAGAACAATACAACATTTACTCTTTTCTTTTTTTTTTATGAACACTTTCCTTAGACGCAACTTGGCAGTGGTCCTAATTTTGGTATCTCTGAGGAACTCTTATAGCTCTACCTCTGGTGGTCACTTGCACAGCTTTACTTGGTGTTAAGGGCTGTGGCTGCTTTTGAGTCCCAACAGATTGTCCAGTATCCAACACACTTTGGTCGTTGGAAATGATCCTGGGAGGGCTACTGGGCTGTTTGACTGGGGAACCCTCCGGTGGCAGTTCCTGTGGCTCTGTTGGATCCGGAACAAGTTGTAGATGTCTCCTGTTTCTGCGTGATACTGTCCCATTGTCCATTTTCACCAAGTATGAGCGTGGCTCATCACATTTGCTGAGAACTTTCGCTGATGTTTTCCAAGCTTTATCCCCATCCAACTTTACTCTGACATCCTGTTGTGGAAGTAGCTCGGGTAGTGGTCGAGCTGAGTGGCGGCGGTCATGGAAGAACTTGTAGGATGACTTGGTTCGAGTGTCTTGCTGTAGTATGTATTGTTTGTTTACAGGCTCACTCAGCATTTTCTTTTCCAGCATTGGTAATGTTGTTCTGATGTGTCTGCCTGTCATAACCTTTGCTGGGCTCACACCAGTTGCAGTACTTGGAGTAGCTCTGTAGCACATTAGAGCTAAATGTGGGTCTGGTTGTTTCAGGATATGTTTTGCTGTCTGAACGGCACGCTCTGCAGCACCATTTGCTTGGGGAAAATGCGGGCTTGAAGTTACGTGTGTGAATCCGTACTCCGCACAAAACTGTTTGAACTCATCTGAAGTGAATTGAGTGCCATTATCTGTGATCAACTCCAGTGGTATTCCCCATCTCACAAACATGCTTTTTAGTCGGCCAATGACCTGTCTACTTGAAATGCTCGACAGGTGACCTATCTCAATGTCTCTTGAATAATAGTCGGTCACAATCAGATAGTATTGTTTCTCAAACTCTCATAGGTCAGCTGCAATGCGCTGCCAGGGCCCTTCTGGTAGGGGAGAAGTGAGGAGAGGCTCGTGTCTTTGAGAGGGTTTGTTTTCAATACAGAATCTGCATGTTGTAACGAGCTGTGTAATATCTGTGCTGATGTGAGGCCACCACACTGACATCCTCGCTCGGGCTCGACACTTTGTTAGTCCTTGATGTCCCTCATGAATGCGTTTTAGAACATCAGACCTCAGAACTGCAGGAATGACTAGTCTGTCCTCATACAAAACCAGTCCATCTGTCACTGAGAGTTGTGAACGTGCTGAATAGTAGCCATAAAGTGAAGGACGTAGTGACTGTCTTGGCGGCCAGCCTGTTTGTATGAGACTGATGACTTTAGTCAACTCTACATCCTGTTGTGTGGCTGCTCTTATTTCTCTCAGCTTTTGTGGCGACACCGGTGCATTTGACACCACTGACTGCAAGTAAGCTTGTACCTCTTTGTCGGTGCTGCTGTCGCTTGTGTTGGTCAGAGGATTTCTGGAGAGAGCGTCTGCTACGGCCAGTTGTTTCCCGGGAACGTGCACTGCAATCACCTGAAACCTCAAAAGACGCATTAAAAGTCTTTGAATCCTAGGAGGGGCTTTGTCTAAGTCATACGCGTTTATTAAAGGGACCAGTGGTTTGTGGTCTGTTTGCAGTCGGAAACTGTCCATGCCTTGTATATACCGTGCAAATCTCTCACAGGCCCATACACCAGCTAAACACTCTTTCTCAATTTGTGAGTATCTCTTCTCTGAGTCGGTTAAGGTGCGGGAACAGAAAGCTACTGGCTTTAACTTGCCCTCGTGTACCTGTAGTAGAGTAGCTCCTAAGCCATAGCTGCTAGCATCTGCACTAATGACAGTTTCGCTGTTCTGATCATAGTACACAAGTGCTGGTGCAGACACTAGCATAGCCTTTACCTCCTTGAAAGCTTGCTCCTGTGCATAGTCCCAAGTCCACCTGCTCTCCTTCCTGAGCAGTTCAGTGATGGGATGTAACTTGGATGAGAGATCTGGGAGAAACCGTCCCACATAGTTGATGAGGCCCAAGACCTGGCGAAGTTCTTCCACATTTGAAGGGCTTGGCATTTCGGTTATGGCCTTGACTTTATCAGGGTCTGGTTTCATACCGTCAGCACTGATTATGTGTCCAAAGTACTGTATTTCCGATTTTGCAAAATGACACTTCTGCTTGTTCAGCTTCAGTCCACTTTCTTTTATTGTTTCCAAAACTCTGCTCAGACGTTTGTCGTGTTCCTCTTTTGTTGTCCCGAAGACCAGTACATCGTCCATCACGACCACCGCGCCCTCGTGACCCCTTAGTAGCTCTGACATTAATCTTTGAAATATTTCAGGGGCTGACGTAATCCCAAAAGGTAAACGCTTGAAGCAGAATCGTCCTATGGGCGTGATGAAAGTAGTCAGTTTTCTGCTGCTTTCTTCCAAAGGGATTTGCCAGAATCCACATGACGCATCCAACGTTGAGAACACGGTAGCTCCCGCCAGTTTTGGGGCTATGTCCTCCAGCGTTGGCAGCATGTACCTTTCGCGTTTGACTGCAGTGTTTAAGCGCTTTAGGTCAACACACACTCTGACTCTTTCTCTGTTCTTCTTTTCAACTGGTACCATCGGGGCGCACCAATCAGTGGGCTCTGTGACCTCTTCTACTATCCCCATTGCTAACATGCGCTTCAATTCGGCTTCGACTTTAGGCAAAAGGGGAAACGGCACTCTTCGTGGTGTTGTTATTGAGTAGGGCTCAGCATTAGCTTTCAGTTCGATTTTCACGGGATCACATTTGAGCAAGCCAATATCCCCAAAAACATCCTCCAACAGTCCTGCGTTTATGCCATCAACACGCTTCACTAGACCCATCCTCTTTGCTACACTCCCACCTAGCAGGTTGTGCGCATAAGGGCCAGTGATAACAGTTATCCAAAACTTGTATTTTTGTCCTTTGTAGTGGCTCGTGGCTAAGAATTTTCCAGTGCACTGTACCTTTCCGCCTGGGCTTGTGACGTGTGGTGACTTTCTCTGTGCGACCAGACGAGGGCAGTGTTGTAACTTGTTAACTTCACTCTGTGCCATGACTGTAATGTCGGCTCCGGTATCTATTTTGAACTCGACCGTGTCGCCATTCACAGGTAAGTTTACCAACCACTCCTCATCGGTACAATGTTGTTCAATGACATTGTTTTCACTCACAGCTCCAAGGAAGAAATGATCATCTGTGTCCAACTCTCTGGGAACAACAGTTACTTCTTTCAGTGTTTTCGTGAAACAAGCCACCTCGAAATGTCCTATTTTGTTGCATTTCCTGCACTTTTTATTTCTTGCTGGGCAGTGTTGTGCTTTTCCATGTTGCCTTTTGCAACGGGTGCAGCTTGTATAACCCTGCTCACGGTCCTCTGCTCTCCCTCGCTGACTGTACGAAGTTGTCTTTTTATCGTACTGTCGTCTTCCTTGTTTCACTGCATCCAGTGCGCAGTCTGCACGCATACTGGTGTTCTGTTGTTTTATTTGTTCACTTTGCCTTGCTATTTGAATAGCTTTCTCGAGTGTGAGGTTAGTTTCGAGCTGTAGTTTCTGTGACACATCGCCGTCTGATATGCCTATCACAATTCTGTCTCTGATTTGTTCATCTTTCATACCTCCAAACTCGCAGTTCTGAGCAAGTTCGTATAAACTCCTCACGAACGCCTCTACTGTTTCACCGGACTTCTGCACTCGCTTGTAAAAGCATGCACGTTCGTGAATCACGTTGCGTTTCGGCACAAAATGGTCGCTGAACTTATTTATCACTTTAGTATAGTCCAACTTTGACCTCGTTCTAGCTCCTTCTTCTTCGTCCTCATCATTTTCTTCTCCTTCACTGTCACTGAATACGAATGAATCATATATGGCTTCGGCCTCTCTTCCCAATGCGTAGAGAAGCGTGTTTACTTGAACCTCACCGCTGTCTTTGTCGAGCTTCGATGCTATTCTGTAGCGGTCGAAGCGGCGGCGCCATATTGTCCATTCAGCCGGTCTCGAAAAATCAAACTTTTCTGGCGGTCCGAACTTTGCCATTACTTTCTTATGCAGGCGTCCTGTCGGCCACTTCTGACACCATGTCGTGTGTAGTGATTAATGAAGAGTTAGGCGTCTTGAATCTGAACAGTTCTTTTAATTGCGGAGCAAGTACAGCATGTGGAGCGCCAGGCTAAAACACAAGAACAACTAGTAGCACGTCTTATGCGTGATGACGTCAATGCTACAGTAGCCTACAGGCACACATCATGACAGCGTCAGAGGATCGACTTGGGTGGGGTTAATTCGGGTTTGTTTCTGGCTATGGTCGGGCAAACTGTCTATGATTTCGACTCCCGTCATTGGAGGGAGCGACCATAGACCACCCAATCAGAGAGAGCGACCATAGACCACCCAATCAGAAGCGGCGCTCCTCTGGTCCACACCCAATGTCCACACCCCCTACACCTCCCGCTCAGGTACTGATGGAGTAGTTATGGTGCGTTCCACTTGATCTCGGAAGTCGGAATTTCCGAGCTCCGAGTTGGAAATTACAACTGGAACGCGCACCAACTCCGTAATTCCGACTCGGAAACTCGGGACAGAATCAGCTCACCCGAGAAGGAGCACTGCTGCGCCCGACGTGACATGTAACGCATGTAAACCTTCATTAAACCACGTTATTTGGCAGATGTTTCCCAAATAAACTTGGGGATGTCAACGCGAAACGGATAAGCTTTACTGCTCTCTTGCTAGCGTCTTATTAACGGAAAAAAAAAAAAACTATTTTTTTAACTAGTGCTAAATTATCACTGTATTTATAACAATTATAATAAATATTACAATGAAGTTTCCCTGTAAACTGATGATGCTCGAACATGAGAAACAAAGTTGTAACTTTTACGGACGTGTCGACCTCCGATGTTTCCGACCTGGACAACTGGAACGCAACAACTCGGAGATAACGTTTTATTCTGGTCGGATTTTCCGACTTCCGACATAAGTGGAACGCACCATTAGTAGTTAGTTAGTAGAACATCATTCAATTTACTTATGGGAAGAGTTGTGTGTTTTTTTTTAGTCCTGTTTTACAGCTCTTTTTAATATTATTATTATTATTAATAATATTAATATTATTAGTGTCTGCCTACACTTTTTTGTCCATCCATCCATCCATCTTCTTCCACTTTTCCGTTGCCGGGTCGTGGGGGCAGCTGTTGGAGCTGAATTTTTTTGCTTCGTAGTTAATTATGTCTTGTCCCCAGTTATTCGTATTTCAAACTCGGCTGTGCCCCACGACCAGCAGCGAGCTGTCCTTTCAGCAACTGACGAGGCCCGGAGGTACAAGAGCGGGGACTTAAGTTTCCCGAGCCCTTCCAAGGAGCTCCTCGACCCGACCAGCGCCATGGCTCACGCCAAGAGGCGCCTCGTCGCGCTCGGGACCCCCGCGCCCTCTTGGCAGCTCTGCCTGGGCCTGATGATTGTCCCCTTTGGACAATATGTCAACGTGCCTTTCCGCTGGCTGGCAGAAAACGACGTGGGCTACTTGGTGTAGTAAGTGTGAAATTAAATATTTAGTTTGTTGTCACTGCTAATTTAAATGTAGCTTAAGTTTCTTTTTGCTGCAATGTAAATATTTAGTTTGTTATTGTTAGTGTGTTATTACTGCAATTTAAATACTTATACAATACAATAATAAATTCCTTAATATATTACACTCTGATCTTGAAGAGCCGGCTTAGTTTTTGTTCAAACCTGGGGTAGTGCTGGTTCAGTCCTAGTGTACAGCTCCTTGTAGCTCTTACTTAGTCCTGGTTCAGTACTTGGATTAGGTCTGTTTTAATACCGATTTAGGCCTGGTTAAGTATGTTTACTGTGAATAAGATTACTACTAGGCCAGAATTACTTTAGGTCTAAATGAAAACTGGCTTCAGATTAGACCAGAACAAAACCAGAACATAGGTTGCATGGAATCATAGTCGGAATGCCCCGCTGCCTCAATGCCCCCACTGTCTTAATGCCCCACATCCTAGTCCTAATGCCCCACTCCCTGGTCTAAATGCCCCGGTCGAGTGGTCTGAATGCCCCGGCAATTCAACAGCTCTTTTATCGGAGAATTTTACGGTAATTGGGCAATGTAAGATAGGGCTCCATATATTAATCACATTTATGCGTTTGTGCTCTTTGATATTTTGTACACAGCTTGTGTATGTTTATGTTTACAGTTTAATCAGAATCAGAATAGATTTTATTTGCCATTGTTTGACAACAGGTTCACAAAATAGGAATTTTTCTTGATGCGTACGTGCAACATAAAACATATAACACAGAATTTAGATTTAAAAAAAAATAAGCTATAGGGGGCATGCATAAGGAATATTAATAAATAAGATACAAAATAAAAAGTAAAATATGGTAAGACAACAACAATAGACACAACAGTGGGATTATATTTACAGCTGAGTATGAGTAAAAAGTAAAGTGATAAAGTGTTATAAAGTGATAAGTGATAGCAGCAGATCTGAGTGTGGACACACCACACAGTGCAAACGAGCAGATACATCCATGAGTCTCTAAGTTATTGGGTCTTGTTATTGTTCATGAGTCTGATGGCGGAGGGGAAAAAACTGTTCAAGTGGCGGGAGGTATGGGTCTGGATAGACCGTAGCCTCCTGCCTGAATGGATCAAAAGTAGAACACTTGCAAATGTTAATCCAAAAACATTAAGGCAATGATCACCAGGTGCTCGCATGTATGTCACAATTCGGCCTTTAGTTACCCTGTTTTGGTTTGTTTTGTGTTTATCTGTCCTTGGTGTTTTATTTTGACATGTATTTTTGGTCTGTGTGATTTTGCTTTGTTTCCCTTGTGTTTCACCTGTTCACTGTTTTCTCATGTATTTATACCCCTGCGTTTCCCTTGTCCTTTGTCGGGTCATTGTTTACGTCAGCCCCGGTTTGTTTGAGTTTTGGTTTCGCTGGATTTTGTTATTTTGCTTTTGTCATTTATTAAACCTCACCAGTTTGGTTGCAGTCCTGCATTTTGGGTTTTATCTTTCCTCACTCCACCATCCAACCATGACGATGTAAGTTAATTATGCAACACTTACATAATATGCTAACTAACTACCTAACTAACATTGCTTTAACATTTGCAAGTGTTCTACTTTTGATCCATTCAGAGATTAAACTGCCAACATAAACAAGTGCTTAGTGTCAGTATGTCTTTACACTTACATAATATGCTAACTAAATTACATGTGAGCACCTGGTGGTCATTGCCTTAATGTGTTTGGATTAACATTTGCAAGTATTCTACTTTCAAATGTAGTAGAACACTTGCAAATGTTAATCCAAAAACATTAAGGCTTACAGGTGAAATACAATTGAAATTACTTACAGCCCACAATCAAAATCTGAAGGAAATAAGACAAAATAATAAAGGCTAGACATGTAAAGGAAGCAATCAAATAAATAACTAGCTAAAGAATAGTATTGAAATTGCGGAAAAGCATTTTATTATGTTTTTTTTTACCTAGGAGTACTTGTTTTGAATCTTAAAGTTGGGCAAGGCTGAGGATACCCACACAACTACTTCTACTGCATTACAAGCATGACGGATATTCAACACCCCTGCGTTGTTTGCAAAGGAAATGTCAGGCCAAGGCAAGAAGCTTTGCAGTGCGACCAGTGTGGATACTGGCCACACAGAGTGTGCGACTCTGGTATATCAAGAGACATGTACCGGCAGCTCAACAGAGGGGAGATAGATCTGGCCAAATGGTATTGTCGAGACTGTTCTGCAGCAATCGGAGATGGAGAAGATGGGGAGGCGCAGATGTTGGAGCTGCCCAAATCTCATTGCACCAGCCCCTATGGCTCCTCCTGCAGGTGGTGGGTCCACAGAAGGATGGCCTCATGGTTCTAACCGGGCCTGTTGGTCTCTCATAAGGGGCTTCTGAACCGCTCTTTGTCTAAACCATCACCTAGGACCTGTTTGCCATAGGAGACCCTACCAGGGGCACGAAGCCCCCGACAACAGAGCCCCCAGGATCATTCGGGCGCTCAAACCCCTCCACCACGTTAAGGTGGCGGTTCCAGAAGGAGTTTCCTGATGGCCTTGTGTATGAAACTGTTTTTAAGTCTACTCAATCTGGCCCGTAGATTCCGCAGTCTCCTCCCTGAAGGCATTACCTTGAAGAGACTGTGTGATGGGTGCGTAGGGTCCCTGGTGATTCTGACAGCTTTGCGGGTGAGACGGGTGGAGTACATGTCCTTAATGGAGGGGAGAGGAGCTCCACAGATCTTCTCCGCTGCTCTCACGATGCGCTGGAGGCTCCTTCAGCAGGAGATAGTGCTGGCGCCATGCCACACAGTGATGGAGCTGGTCAGGATATTCCCTCTGTAGAAGTTGCACATAACAGAGGCTGGGACTCTGGCTCTTAACTTGCGGAGAAAGTAGAGACGCTAATTACTTTTCTTGACTAGAGATGTAGTGTGCATGGTCCAGGAAAGGTTCTCTGTGATGTGCACACCCAGGAACTTTGTGCTAGTCACCCTCTCCACTGCAGCACCATTGATTGTTAGAGGAGCATGCTGGACCCGTGCTCTTCGAAAGTCCACAACAATCTCTTTTGTCTTCTCCACATTTAGAGAGAGATTGTTCTGTGTGCACCACATGGCCAGACTAGATAGATAGATAGATAGATAAATACTTTATTGATCCCGAAGGAAATTATTCATCAGTCCCTTGCTCACATTCACACAAACAGAGCAGGATCTACAAATTTAAAAGAAGTTAAAAATAATAAAATTAAAATAAATGGTAATGGTAAATGGTCTCAACTTATATAGCGCTTTTCCACCTACATTAGGCACTCAAAGCGCTTAAATAACACATTTAAAAGAGAGAGCAATAAATACAAGAAAAGTTAAGTTAAGTTAAGGCACTGCTAGATAATGCTCAAGACATTTCCCTCTCTCCTCCTCCTCTGCTCCTCCCTGACATGGCTCTGTTATAGAGCCTGATAGCATTAGGGACAAAAGAGTTCTTCAGTCTGTCCTTGGAGCATCTCAGAGAGCGGAGTCTGGAGCTCACGGCGCTTCTCTGGTGGGAGAAGACCGAGTTAAGGGGGTGGCTCTGATTGAGCAGGATTGACCTGATCTTAGAGAGCATTCTCTGCTCCACCACCCTCTCCACTGAGTCCAGGCCCAGACCAACCACTGAACCCGCCTTCCTAATGAGCCGGTCCAGTCTCTGAGTGTCCCTTTTTCTTGCGCTGCCCCCCCAACATACAACAGCATAAAAAAGAACACTGGACACAATAGACTGGTAGAACATGTACAACAACTTAGAACAGACCCTGAATGAGGCCAGCCGTCTAAGAAAGTACATCCTACACTGCCCCTTCTTGTAAACAGCGTCCATGTTTGCCGCCCAGCTCAGCTTGTTGTCCAACTGCAGCCCCAGGTACAGACTGCTCACCTCACTCCTGTAGTTTGACTCGTCTCTGTTGTTGATGAGACCCACCACTGTTGTGTCGTCTGCAAACTTGATGAAGAGGTTTGAGTCGTACTTTGGAGCGCAGTCATGGGTCAGCAGAGTGAACAGGAGGGGGCTCAGCACACAGCCTTGGGGAGCTCCCGTGTTCAGTGTGATGGAAAGTCCAGCAGCCAGTTGCACAGTGATGTGTTGATCCCCAGGTGGAGCAGTTTGTGTATTAACTGCTGTGGGATTATAGTGTTGAATGCTGAGCTAAAGTCTAAAAACAGCATTCTAACGTAAGAGTCCTTTGTTTCAAGGTGACTGAGGGCTGAATGAAGTGCAGTGGAGATGGCATCTTCAGTTGAGCGATTGGGCCAGTAAGCAAACTGGTATGGGTCCAGGGTGGGAGGGAGAACAGACTTGATATGTTCCATGACGAGCCGCTCGAAGCACTTCATAAGAATTAGAGTGAGTGCTACTGGGCGGTAGTCATTAAAGCAGGAGGGTGGGGATTTCTTTGGCACTGGAATGATGGGGGTTGCTTTGAGGCACCAGGTACCAGACCTACGCTGCACTTAAAGGCAATCCTGCTCACTTTGAGGAGCAGGAAGGATAAAGGCAGCACACGCGTCTGTGTGCAGGTGGCTCAACTGCCCCCCTGCACAAATACCCAACTCCGAGATGAGGATATTTAAAAAGTACATTGACAAAGTAAAGGTAAGAATTGTGTCCAACACTATACAAATTGAGCAAACTATTACTGTTTATTACTGAAATAAAACGTTGACATTGTTTTCAGCAGTGTCATACCACTGTCCGTAAGTCCTCATCAAAAGCCTCTGGGTCATGGGCAGGAGACACGCAAAGTGACAAGGAGCTGGTTTCTCTATGCCAGTCTGTGGAAGGTTGGTTAAGTCTCTCACACACTCGGTGGATATGTTGCAATATAACTCTTATTGTGTTTTATTTGTATCAGAATCGCTTCAGTGCCAGGATCCTGTGACTGAGCAGGCACAGGCCACACACCGCCTTTCTCCTTCCTTGACACAACCACTCAATCAAACTTCGGAGACCAGGCAGCACCGAGAGCCCACAGTATCCCTCTGCAATGTCCACCTGCCAGGGATCCAAGAGCATGCGCCAGCCCCCACAGGCTACAGTATCCAGGACCCCATCCTCTTCCTCTGACACCCCTGTAAGTATAATGTTTGACATCATAATATGTCATATACTAGTTTGAAACTTTCTGTTTTGTAACTGTTTTAAGGTGGAGGTTGAGGGATGGTTGTGGTCATGGGAAAAGGATGGAGGCATTCCTTCTGCTGATCTCCAGTGGCTGAGGGAGGAAACAGAGAGAGGGCTCTTCACGCCTGTCCAGACCTACAAGGACAACGCTGGACGCCTGAAGCGCAGGCGGGTCATGAGGTCGGACAGGATGTGGTTTCACCCTCCAGGAGCTCCTGGGTTTATCAGGGGAGCTCTACCCACAGCAGGCGGCTTTTTTCGGAGCAGTCTGTTTGTGTGGCGTCCAGTGGGAGTGTGGAGGTGCTCTCAAGTGTCCTCGAGGTGACCAATGCGTGGGGGCAGGGCAAAACGTGCATCTCTCTAAGTCTGGATAACACCAAAGAGTAAGTCACTTTTTGTGCACTTGCTTCAGTGTACAGAATTGTTGTCCTCATCCAAAGGAATGGACTCTTCCAAAGTGTATACTAGTTACGAAGAATTCCAAAGGGATGTTGACAACCTCTAAATAGTTTATGTAGTTTTGTATTGTGTCATTACTTACTTTTGTACTTTTAGTTTTGTAAATAGAACACTCATACTTGAAATACCGCATGTACATTTACTGAGGCGCTGACTTTAATTATCATACCTGTGATTATTGTAATGAAACAAATGGCTCTTATATAAATCTATCCTCCTACATCATACTGTAAATGGCACTTTAATATCCATGAAGAATTTCAAATGGACGTGGACAATCTGTAAGATAAGATGAGCCTGTATTGATCTCACAATGGATACTAGGGCTGAACGATTAATTGCATTTGCAATTTTATCGCGATATTACACAACGCGATTTCGTAATCGCAGGGCACGCGATTTGGGAAGTAAATGGAGCAACGAGATATGTCAGCAAAGTCCGCTCCGTCGCGTGCTTTTGTTTACGTCTCAGTCTAGTTAAGGTGCGCGGTAGATTGTGGATGTACAGTGAAAATATCAGCGTTTATCATGCAGCCACCGCGAAGGACTATTGCTTTATTCTCCATTAGCTTTGCGTTAGCCGCATCACGCCATTCCGTCGCCGCTACGACACGCTCTGATGATCACAGACTCCCTCACCTCCGGATTCTACGCCTCTGCCTCCACAGACATATATAGGTGAGTCTGTGCTGATTGTAAAAAGTAAAGAGTCGTTTGTGGCTCAGTTTAGGGGGCTTATGTTTGGGAATGTTGTGGATAAAGAACTTGTCTCAAAAGCATAATGACGTTTCATGGCCATTAAGTATCCGCGGAGGCCATGTGCCTTTATTTACCTTTGTGTCTACCGCATATCCGCTCCGTAGGTCGTACAGACGCTAGATATAAACACTAAACTGCAGTATGAAAAGGGTTGGTAACTACGATCCGAGGCAGGAGTCCGTGTCATGTCTTATTTTGCTGAGGAAATGTGCTGTTTAAGCTGAAATGTCACTAAATGGCGGCGAGTCAAAGAGACGTGTCTGTGTTTGGCACCTCGTGTCGCCGTATCCTTGCGTCAATGTTCTTTTCTTTCTTCATATTGTCCAAAGTTACATCCCAAAACCAAAATGCTGCTCTTAATTCCACTGTGTTTTGGCGTGTGCTCCATCTGGCCTCTCCGTGTCCATCAATAACGCGCATCTGAAGCAACTACGAGTCGCAGCTCAGACTGGGATTTGATTGGCCGAAATAATAAAGTACTATTTAATAAATTAAATAGCTTATTTTGTATTAATTGGGAGTTTGATTTCCTAAAACTTTTCCAACTAGTTAAAGCAGACGTTTGTTCTTACTTTCCTGCACTTTAGTATGGGTGATGTTACTGACTGGATCAGTGAGTTATTTTTTTTTAATATCTATATAATTAAGCATTTATTTATAGACTGTACTGTTAAGTTCAGACAGTTTAAGAAGTGCAGTCCACACTAATTTTGAATAGGTCAAGCAACAATTTTGTTGCAATTTTCACTTCAAATATTGTTTATTATGAAACAGGCTGATTTATTGCTTGTGTTAGGTGAAAAATACATGAGAAGAGGACCTTGCAACAATAATCGCATATTTAATCGCAATCGCAATATTGAAGAAAAAAAATCGCAATTAGATTATTTCTCAAAATCGTTCAGCCCTAATGGATACAGTGCCTTGCGAAAGTACTAATACACCTTGAACTTTTGCACATTTTTTCATATTTACAACCCTAAATGTTATATTTTGAATGTTTTACTGAAAGTTCACACACAAGTAACAGACAACTGTGAAGTGAAAGCAAAATGATACATGATTCTGTTACAAAAAATGAAAAAGTGGGGCGTGCATAAGTATTCATACAGCATGACTTAACACTTTGTGGAACCCCCTTTTGCTGCAATAACAGCAGCAAGTCTTCTGGCGTTTGACTCTACAAGGTTTGCACATGTAGAGACTGACATTTTAGCCCATTCCTCTTTACAAAACAACTCGAGCTCTGTCACATTAGAAGGAGAGCGTTTGTGAACAGCAGTTTTCAGGTCTTTCCACAGATTTTCAATTGGATTTAGGTCAGGACTTTGACTGGGCCATTCTAACACATGAATATGTTTGTTTTTAAACCATTCCATTGTAGATGTAGCTTTGTGTTTAGGGTCATTGTCCTGCTGGAAGGTGAATCTCCGCCCCAGCCTCAATTCTCTTGCTGACTCCAGCAGGTTTTCCTCCAAAATGTCTCTGTATTTGGCTCCATCCATCTTCCCAACTATTCTTACAATCTTCCCAGTCCCCGCTGAGGAAAAGCAGCCCCATAGCATGATGCTCCCCCCACCATATTTGACCCTGGGGATGGTGCACTCAGGACGATGAGCAGTGTTAGATTTGTGCCATACATAACGTTTTCAATTTGGGCCAAAAAGTTGAATTTTTGTGTCATCTGACTTATAGTTGTCCCATGTACAGATTCCCCCAGCTCAATGGCAGTATGTCGCAGCTCCTCCAGAGTTATCTTGGGGCACTTGGTTACATTTGCTCTCCTTGTTCGGTCTGTTAGTTTAGGTGGACGGCCGTGTCTTGGTAAGTTCACAGTGGTGCTATACTCTTTCCATTTCTGAATGATGGATTGAACAGTGCTCCGTGAGATGATCAAATCTTGGGAAATCTTTGTATAACTTAACGCTGCTTTAAATTTCTCCACAGCTTTATACCTGACCTCTCTGGTGAGCTCCTTGGCCTTCATGATTAGTGACCAATACACTCTGACCATAGCTCTGAGGCCCTCACAGAACAGCTGGAATTACACTGCGAGTAGCTCGGGCCATGAAATTCTCTTATCGCGGGGCAGGTTGGAGCAGGTCATAAAATGACGGTCGCGGCCGTACGCCCGTTCATTGACTTCAGTCACAACTTAATTCATCTTTAGAGCAGGTGTTTGTTGTAAATATGTGACGGATTTCCATAAAACAAACAGCATTTTGCAGCTTGTGATCAAGAGAACGCTTTTATGAAGCTTGATGAAGCTTATTTCCCCCTTGTGTGTCTGTAAGTGTGTTTGCTTTACCTCCACTGTCTTTCCCTCTCCTGATCCCAGCGCGCAAGGGGATGACACGCCAGTACTGTTCATTTCAAGCACATTTTAGACGGTATTAAAGCCGTGGTCAATTCTGACGGATCATATTTGTATCGCGTAATTTTTAATGATTGCGGGGCGGGTTACACTTTGCAGAATTTTCATCCCCTGAATGAACTGTGTTCAGGAAAGCAAAATGGCAAACGAAAAGTTGACAGAGAATGCAGGTGTTCAAAGAACAGTGGACTGTGGATTACTTTATTCAGTGCAAGGACCGTGCCATTTGTCGTCTATATAGAAAGTGTCACGGTTTTTAAAAACTAGGCTATAATTTGTCACCATTACGAAGCGGGACAGTCGCCCAGCCTTCTCTGTGCGTAAAACTGCAGGCGCCAAGTTGGCGCCACAGATGATCATGCAAACACCACCTTTTGTAATGTTTAGAGGGAAGGACATTTAGCGCAAGACACAGGAGGCCTTTGTCTTAAATGTGAAAGGTGCAACCAGCAGAGGCCTTTGTGATTTTAGGTGTGACGCAGAAAGCCGGCGCTTCAGTGGAAACTCAGCATTGCGTCAGACGGTCTTCTGGGCCTTGATTAAAGGCCCAGAAGACCACCAGATAGTAGGTTTAGTTTGTGTATTTGCTGTGACTGGTTTTAGTTTAATCAACAGCAGCTCCTCCTCACTGGATTTAGAGCCATCTCCTCGCTGTTGGCCTCCCGTGTCAGAGGCACTGGCTGTGGGTGCAAGTTCGCTGGTTCCACCTCTGGTTGAGCTTGTTGATTTTTAAAAAAGCCCGTTAGCTTTGCCATATAGCTTATCTGCTCTTTATCACAACGCTCTTTCTCCTTTTGCGCGTTTCTCTTCTGTGCAACTTTTTCTTCCCCAACATTTCTGTCTCTCACTACCAGTCAACAATTTAGGAGGAGAGACACGCACATCCAGAGTTCTACACCAGTGTACTGGATCCAAAAAATGCAGTGGAAAAGAGATCTGCACAACGGGCTAAGACCCCGAAACGTCACTCTGATGGTGTGAACAATAAAAACTGAGCATCTACAGTAGTGCGGATCTCTTTTCCACTTGTCTCACTACGAGTCGCCATCAAGAAATAGAGAATTGATGTGTTATGTACATAAGTTACGTCTGAACTTTCTCTACGCTAGGATTGGCTAGAATTTGTCATAGAATAGAACTTTATTGTCTGTTCCAAAGAGCAGAAATTTGTCTTTCAGCACAGCACAAATCAATAAAAAAACACACACAAACATCGTTACAAAATATCACATAAAGATCAACGTAAAGTACAGTGCTACCAGAGTTTCTTTAGTGCAGCGACTGCAGATGGGATGAATTATTTCTTGTAGCTATTTCTATGGGCCAATGGGGTTCTATATCTTCTGCCTGATGGCAGCAGGGAGAAGGAATGATGCAAAGGGTGTGTGGTATCTTCAGTGATGAGTGGCTTTCCTCCGCACCGATCGCCTGTACAGTTAGTATCAATGTGGTGCTATGACAAATTATAGCCAATTGGTCAGTTGATACCCCAGTGTGTGATTGATGGCGAGATTCAGTTTGCAAGAGATGGTTATGGGTAGCGTAAACCTAACCCTAACGCTCAGTGACGAAATGGACAGTTCCATGAAGCGGTTTTGCTAAAGTAGCACGTGTCGGTAACGTCATAATCCCGCCTCTGTCCAGGACACAATGGAGACGCATGAACAGCTCTGCAGTGACTTCCACGTCCTGGACAAACACTTCTGGTGGCTGAAGCTGCGCACGCTCGCTGAGAAACACTGGGACGAGCTCGACAAGTTCTTCCGCAGCAAGAAGTCTCACGTTAGATACTTGGTGAGTCCTCCCTCGAAGCGGGAGGCCATCTGGGGGTTTATAATGGGTGTTTATACATCATAATGTGATGTGCTTGTGCTGCAGCCGTTTGTGTGAAGAACCACAACCAACACGAGGCCAAGAAGTACCTGCTGAAGGTCTCTCCAGAACAACGGGTCAGAGCCTGCATCCCGCTGGGGTAAGAGCGTAACAACACCCTAAAAAACGGGTCAGAGCCTGCCTCCTGCTGGGGTAAGAGCGTAACAACACCCTAACAATGGGTCAGAGCCTGCCCCCAGCTGGGTAAGAGCGTAACAACGGGTCAGAGCCTGCCTCCTGCTGGGGTAAGAGCGTAACAACGGGTCAGAGCCTGCATCCCGCTGGGGTAAGAGCGTAACAACACCCTAACAACGGGTCAGAGCCTGCCTCCTGCTGGGGTAAGAGCGTAACAACACCCTAACAATGGGTCAGAGCCTGCCTCCTGCTGGGGTAAGAGCGTAAAAACACCCTAACAATGGGTCAGAGCCTGCCTCCTGCTGGGGTAAGAGCGTAAAAACACCCTAACAATGATTCAGAGCCTGCCTCCTGCTGGGGTAAGAGCGTAACAACGGGTCAGAGCCTGCCTCCTGCTGGGGTAAGAGCGTAACAACGGGTCAGAGCCTGCCTCCTGCTGGGGTAAGAGCGCAACAACACCCTGACAACGGTTCAGAGCCTGCCTCCTGCTGGGGTAAGAGCGCAACAACGGGTCAGAGCCTGCCTCCTGCTGGGGTAAGAGCGCAACAACGGGTCAGAGCCTGCCTCCTGCTGGGGTAAGAGCGCAACAACGGGTCAGAGCCTGCCTCCTGCTGGGGTAAGAGCGTAACAACGGGTCAGAGCCTGCATCCCGCTGGGGTAAGAGCGTAACAACACCCTAACAACGGCTCAGAGCCTGCCTCCTGCTGGGGTAAGAGCGTGACAACGGGTCAGAGCCTGCCTCCAGCTGGGGTAAGAGCTTGACAACACTAACTTCTTTGAGTTTGCTCTAGTTTTTTTGCAAGGACCTGGGGGGAGGGCGCTCTTACATGCGTTTATAGCGTGTTAAAATGTGGTAATTTGTGTTTCTGCAGGGACCTGGAGGGAGCGGCGGACGCAGCCATCGAGCGCCAGAACGAGGCGGAGCTGGGGGCGGTGCTGAGCCCTTGCCACGCGTCTAACAGCCAACTGATGGATTGACTGCAGCAAGCGGTGGCTAAGAAGTGACGGAGTTTATCAGAGACACGCATGTTAATATCAAACACGTGTAAATATGAACTGACGAATAAACGAGGTCTAACCCTGACTGGTTTTGTTTTCGTTGTCGCCGACTCCGAAGATGTTTTTCCTTTGCCTAAAAATGCTTCAAACGTCTCTTGTTCATCAGGATCAGCCTCAGTGGCACTGCCACTCTGAGGAGTCTGCACTTCCACAAACGCTTTGTCAATGATTCAATAAACAGTAAAGACTTTTATTGATTAAAGACATAAACAAAGGAGTCGTTTGTCTCCACTTTCCACAGCATTTAACGTAAGACGCAGCATACGCCTGTGCTGTGTGTGATCACCATGTTTATTTCACACGGGTTGATCAGTGTCACATGATCCCACAATTAAATTGGTAAACAACTTGTACGTCCAGCAAAACATAAAAATGAGGCACATCTCAACAATCCGAAAATACAGTTTAACCCAAACCCTGTGACCCGGTCAGTCCAGGTCCTGGAGGATCTGTGGGATCAGGTCTTGGGCGTCCCTCATGGCTCTGGTCCAGGACTCTGGGAGGGTCTGTCCTCCGTGAGCAGCCGACGCCCCAAGGAGCGCCCCGAGAGCAGCCCCCCGACTGCAGTTCTCTCCTGGGAGACAGAGACAACAATCATGAACATCACAAACTGTAAATGATTTTAAGAAAGTTGGCCATTTGTAAAAGTCTCTGACCTCCACAGTTGGTGTTGGCGAGGATGCCCCCTACTGGATCATCGTGGAACTCGTGGGCCAGATAAAACAGGCTGCAGAGGGCTCCTGCAGAGAACACTCGGATTAGGAATAACCCAGACCCAGTCCTGGTTTAAGAGTAACCCACCCTCAGTCCTGGTTTAAGAGTAACCCACCCTCAGTCCTGTATTAGGACTAACCCAGACCTAATCCTGGTTCATTCCAGACTGACCTGAGCTGTAACAGGCCAGACCCAGTTCTCCCACAGCTCTCTGATGGACCCTCAGCCGCTGCTCGGAGCCGCGCGGGAACCTGCACAGACCGGGTTTAGACCAGGTTAAAGTAGATTAAACAGAGAAACTGGTTTAGATGGGGATTTGCAGCGGGCGGGGACTGGGAAGCTTCGACATCAAACCGTTATAAATGAAGTTGTGCTTAAACTTCACTAAAAAACATTCCATTGTCACCAAAGTGCAAGCATAGAATCAGAAAACAGTTTTCATTCACATCTTAGTGCTCAGGAGCAACAGCTCCTCCTGAAGTAAACACATGTGAACAACTGATTCAACCATTTCATGCGACCAAATAGAAGCGGGAACGTGATTCGTCCCTTTGTATAGGGCTGGGTACGATCCCAGTCTGGTATCGGAAAAAAGGTTTAGATTCAAATGGTATAGAAAAAATGAAAGTATCGACTGAAGGAACCAATAAACATCTTTCTTTAGATCCAGGTGTTGATGCTGTTGGTTCAGGGTAGGGCTGGGCTCTAAACCGTGCTTGCAATTTAGCAGCGTTGCAGATGCTCCGTAGCAACTGTTTTCGGGCGGAGCCGCAGCAGAGCAGAGCTCAAGGAAGGATGAAAAAACTAAAACGCTTTTGAAAACTTTACTCTTGAGAGCAGACAAGGAATACTTAAAAACAGAAATAATATTGTTTATGGGCCTAATTGTAGGCTATATTATGAATTTAAATATTAATAAGCAGGACTCTGAGCAGTTTTCTTCATATGAAAGTACAGGAGACCTTTTTTAAGTTTATTTCCAATAAAATTTATTAAAATAAAAAAAGGTTAGTAAAAAATAAAATAAAATCAAGATTCTACATTTTTGCTATATCGCCCAGCCCCAGTCCAGGATTAAAGGAAGTGACTTTGTTGTTTCAATTTAAATTTTCTTGCCCAATGTTTTTCCACTTTTTCTTACTTTTGCCCCAATTTTTCATTGCTAATATTCTACCTATTTTCTCCATATTCTTCCTCATTGTTCCCACATTTCTTGACATTGGAGATGAACCCATTATCAGAATCAGAATCAGAATAGGTTTATTGCCAAGGTTTGTGAACAAGGTTTACAAACTAGGAATTTGTCTCGGTGCAAACGTGCGACATCGAACATATAACACAGAGTTAAGATAAAAAATAAGCTAGGAACGTTAAACTATAAGGCTATAAGGGCATGCATAAAAAATATTAAATAAATAAGATAAAATAAAGTGACATATGGTAAGACAACAACAATTTGACAATGAACAACAACGGGATTGTATATACAATTGTAAATGTACAGATCTTCCACACATGTTTTCTGGTTCTAGATGACAAATGCATGGTTAAAGTACTGGTATCCCTTAAGTCAAATGTTGCCTGAGTCTGTTTTACCTCGCGGCCTGTTTGTTGTATCTGACGCAGGTCTCCCATTGGTTGAGAGCTTTCAGAGCACGCTCAGACTGTGCTTGCAGACAGGCCCCGCCCACCACGGCGTGCAGCGCTCGAGAGAACAGCGTCACCGTGTGGAGGGCATTAGGGTGAGGGTGGGTCAGACGCACCATCTCTACTGCAGCCTGGACCTGAGGAACATCACCAAACATCAGCCAAACCAAACAGATCTGGTGGAACTCACTCTGTCACTCACCGCTGTGTCCTGATTGGCCGGCGCCGACAGCAGGACGAAGGGGACGATCATGGGTAAACAGCCGATGGCATCGAGTTGAGAATCCAACCGCGACTTTAGCTTCCGCAGCGAGCGGGACTCGGCGAAATCCAGGATCTGGGGAGTATCAGAGTCACAGTCTGGATCACAGTCCGGGTATGGGTTAAGCGTCCGGGTCAGACCTGCTCCACGGTGCCCAGGTCTGGGTTAGAGTCTGGATCCGAGTTGGACCTGGTCCGCGTTAACTGGGTCTGGGTCACAGTTATGGTGGTTTCACACCAAACACGTTGAAAGCGTCAAGTTTACAATAAAAATACACGGGGGACACGCCTCGAGGAGCGTCAAGAGATCCCACAGTGTGTCCGCGCGCCTTCTGTGCTGCGCGTTTTGAAGCTTTTGAGGCGCGACCAGCGCCTTACGTGCGGCCAACGTGAGACCAATCAGGAGTTTTCCCCAACAGTGGCATTGGAGCTGAGCCACCGGCGGCGCATATCCTATGCCGCTGATGTAAAGATGTACACAAGTCATGGATGATAGCTTCTTCATAAGATAAGATAAACTTTATTGTCCCATAGGGAAATTTGTCTTGGACTTGCCATGCTGTGGTACATACAATAGCAATATATAAAAGATGCATTAAATATATTCAGGTACAAAAAGGACAACAGTCAGCTCGTTCGGCATAATTTCAACAGTGGAATATGGCTGCGCCATAACAATCACAATTAAAGCCGCTCGCGGCGATAAAGGCCCTCGCCCCTTGCGACCGCCCCCCCTTGCGACCGCCTCCCCTTGCGACCGCCTCCCCTTGCGAATGCCCCCACTTGTGACCACCCCCGCCCACTCTCACCCAAACCTGCTCTGGCCTCACTCTTGCCCCAGGTGCTGCAGGACTGGATCACCCACTCAAATCTGTGGGCACGCACGCGAAATTGCCATGAATAAAAAATATTGCCAAACCTGTGGCAAAACAATCTGTATTCATGCATATTTTACATTGGGACTACTGGGAGACAGCGCATGTGACCTTTGAGCGCTGTGCTTGCGCACTATGAGATTGTGATTTTACTTATGTGCAGTGGAAAAGTTTCTATGCCATGTTTGAACTGGCAACCTCCTGTACTGAAGACCAGGACACTAGGGGCTGGTCTTTGGTGTTCGCTCTCGCCCAAATATGCTCTCCCCTCAGCATCGAACCCAGTCTTCAGCGCCTGTTCATTCTTTGCCCAGTCCACTGTCAACTCAGCTTGCTTGTGGTAGCTGTGGGTGTGGGTCACTCTTGCCTAATCTGGGAAGTAGGATACCTTTTGTAGGTAATTAAGAGTTGTTTGTAAATGTTTTTTTATGAAATTTACCATTGTGAGGTCTTTGAGTGTTATGGGGTGTAATCTGTGCCACCAGCAATGGAAATTGTTCTGCTAATTTTAAGGGTTTGATAAAAACTGACATTAAAGCCTGAACGTAATTGAGATCAATTCAGTGTTCAGTGTTAACTCAGTATGTCAGAGAATGTTGTGGATTAAAAAATGGCAGGCTTTTGCTCCTGCTTGGTTTTGTCCTGGTCTTAATCCAGGGCCTCCCCTGTTTATCTTTCGAGGTCTGATGGGATAGCAAAGCAAAAGCTTTATCGCCACCAGCAATACTAGGCAGCAGCCACTAAACCAAGAAGCAGCTACACAGAGGGACAATACATGTTTGTCTTTTAAAGGAAAACGTACCCTGAAATCCACGTTTTGGTAGTTGTTAACAAACGGTTGAAGTTAGTTTTCAATAGTGCTGTCTACATGTCATGGTCACAATGTGTGCAATGTAGTGAAAATAAGTAAATATATCAACTTTCTGTGTAAAAACATCAGTGTGGTGCCTCTACAGGAAAAATGTCTGTACTGCATTTGATTTGTGAATTTGGTGCTACTGTTGGAGGAGGTGTAAAATCTGATGTCAGAAGCAAAATGTGATGTAACTTTCCCTGAAACGCTCCAACTCATGGCCCTTGCCCTGTTGCCATCAGTGAGAAGGGAGCGGGGGAGGGAGAGGGCTGTTTACCTGTAAGGTGACACAGGCCTGTCAATCACATACTCTCCCCCTCCCCCCTGCGTGCTCCTAAATCCTCCAAGAACGCCTGTCTCATGGTGTTGTTGAAATCTCAAGCTTTCAGGCTGTGTGTGTGTGTGTGTGTGGGGGGGGGGGGGGGGAGGTGGCAAATTCCATGGGAGTCCTTTAGCACACTTCTATCTGTAGTGCCTAAAAATATAGAGGGTAAGGTGGAGACCGAGGTGATCCCTGGGAAAGTGTAAGGGTAGATAATCAATGATTTGGGCGCCAAGGGTTTTTTTCTACATTTGCTCCCATTTAAACAGGTCAGTCTCATCCCATGTCACTTTTTGCCATTCTGGGTCTTGCCGTGGGGTCAGTCCCACCCTGGCTTTACTCTTGGCAAAGGCTGATGTTTCCTCAGCCTCAGTTCCACCCTGCCCTCACTGTAGCTGCAGGCCACTGTCACCCAAGCTAGACTATGATTAACAAAGTAATCATTGTCAAGTGCGAATGTAAGAAGTGTTGTGGGGAATGACAGCGTAAAAGTGGTAAAGATGGATAGTGAGGATATTTAAGAAATGTGTAGAGAACATGGAAAAGACAAGTTACGTTGTATTGGTGTATATGTGTGTTTATGAAAGAAACATCTTTGAGGGGATACATGTCAGTTGAAGTATTGGCTACAATGTTTAGTCAATACAAGTGTCAATTCAGAACCAGCAGCACACAGATAACACAGATAACTAACAGGCATCTGGGATGGTTTGAAGGACAGGGCGTTTTGCCTTTGATGTCTTAGGTGTGAAAGGGACCTCGTCTGGAAGAAGGAGGAAGCAGGCGCTTTCCAGTCGTTGGTTAAAGCTGGTGAGTCACCAGACGGCAGGAGGGTAGTCTGTGTATTCGCATAATGCAGCTACTCAAGTGCACGTACAAAGTGGTTACCTAAAGAAACACTTTGGTAAAAGGCAAAATAGCGCACTTGGAGAAAATGTTACAACGTGACTATTGTCTTGAAGGGTAAAAGTAGGATGTATGTGTCAGTTGTTACAGAAATGATTCAAAACATAACATGAATTTGGGTAAAAATCCTAGAATGTTAAAATCAATTGTAGACGAGTGACAGAGCTATAAGAAGCACTGTACAATGTTTTGTAGATTAAATAATATACAAGAGTTGTATAAGTGAAATATCAAGGAATCAAGCGTGAGGTTGGAAGTGTGATTGTACAGTAAATTGGTATGTATTTGGATTGTAAAGAGAATATGTGAAATGTACATAGTATATTGTACATGTTTTGATTGTAAATCACTTGCTCAGTGACTGCATGTGGAAAGGAGGTCAAGGTAAATTTGGTCAGAAGCATCTGTTATGAACAGAAGACATCCCTCTTGAGCTGGACACAGCTGTGTATATAGTTGATATTCATGCAAAATAGTTTGTTGTGGGAATGCATGTGTGAGTATGGTGGTTGGATTATTTATTAACATGTTGATGTTGATGTCCCTGTGTGTTCCATATGTATGTATGTGGTTCATGGAGAGTAAAGGTATTGAAATATGGGAAGAACACATAGTGTAGATTCTGAAGGAAATTTATTTTGTGAGTGATCACAGCGAAATATAGGATATTTGTTGTGTTGTACTGTAGGAGCATGTTTCTGTTTGCTGGCAAAAGAATGATTAAAAATGTTCTACAGTGTCCCTTGAACAGAGAAGTAAGCATTGAAGGGATTCATTCATTTATGTTATAATTATTTTATAATTAGATATGTTTAAAATGTTTGGGCTTATGTTACAGTTGACGTGGCAGACATGGGAGCGTTTTTAATCCTGCACGTACACTGACGTTCTTGCTCTAGGCCCATTTCCTGATAACGGTTGCAAAAACATCTAAGCATCAAGGACGTTGGACAAGCTGGCAGTTTGTGACCCGGCGCACGAGACTCGGAGTCAGAGAGTAATAAGTTTGATAACATGTTTGTGCTCTTATTTACAGTGAATAATGATAAGGGGAGGTTCAGGACACGCACACGCTGCCCAAAACCTCATTCTTGCTCTATTGCTCTTCTATAAATGTTAACCCAAATCACAGGCATGTATGAGTCTCGAGGACGGGGCAGTGACACAGTGGAGCTGGACCTTATCAATGAGGAGGCTCCACCCGCTCTAGGTCATCCTAACAAAACATCATATGTGGAGAAGAAGACCACATGGCTCATAGAATATTAATGATTGTGTTTTTATGTGCTGGGTGCAGGGACATGGGCAGAGCGCCTGCCGTAAGCCCCGCTTAGATGTCGGCTGCAGGGAGAATTAGATAAGCACCCAGAGCTCTGTATTAGAATTGTAAACAACAGGAAATAAATCTTTCTTGAATTTAACTCATTATATCTTGGTTTTCCTTCCAACAGATGAACACAACAGCATAGCTAGTATTTCTTCATTGAACGGCTATTTCTGTGCTGGTATATTTTCAATCATGCCCTTATAAGTGTGAAGGTATGTGATACGTCATTAAGCATCACTGAAGATAAGGGGTTGGATGATTATGTCTGACAGGCCATGTTTAAAATAGTGTAATTTTAATGTTAATGTGTCACATGATTAAAGTGTAATGGCTTTAACCAGCTGAGCTATAATAATCCAAAATGTAACACATAACGGCTATACATGTGGCATGTAATGAGTCTATATCATATATGAGTTTCACAGTTTAAGTGGAATAACAGAGGTCAATGAACTTTTGCATGCTATTGTAATTGTGGGACGAGCACCCTGCAGAGTGGAGGCCAGGTCACACCTCTACCTGTGTGTGCGTGTGTGTGTGTGTGTGTGTGTGTGTGTGTGGTGTGTGTGTGTGTGTGTGTGGGGGGTGGGGGGGGGGGGGGGGGGTTAGTTTGGAGGTTCCATTCAGAACACTACTTTCCTGTGAGGAGTGAGGAACTCTTTACCTACCAAACTTGACATCATCTTGGATTTTCATTTTGTGTGTTATTGGAGAGGTTTTGTTTTTGTTTTTGTTTTTGAGGAGACAGCGGTTCAAGTTTCTGCAGTTTTGTTGCTGAACCAAGGTAGGTGGCTGATGTTGTGTTTTGTATAATATAACTTTATGTGTAGTGACAATGAAAGTAGATATGGAGGAAAAAAAACATGGACTTTCTGACATGGATAAAATAAGTTAAGTACCACTGGAAATGTAGTGAATTATAGTCAGTGTTGACAAAGATGTCCACAGATATCTGTTGACTTAAAAGCACATAATAGAAATGAAAATTAAGCATAAAAAGACAAAAAAAAGAAAGAAAAATGTCCACTTTCACACCTGTGAGTGGAAGGATTGGGGATGCCAAACCAAGTCACATCTGCTGTTGATGTTTATTACATTACTTCTGTCTGGACATCTCATATACACGTTGTGATATTGGATTATACAAAGCAAATGGATGAGTAATTGATTAAAGAGATTGATATAATGTAAGTTATGTGCTTGGAGAGATTACAGAGTAATAATTTGTAGTGCATATGTAGAAAGTGATAGTATGTAAAATGGCTAAAGTAGTCTGAATGTGTATGCAAGGCAAAGGGAAATGTCTGCCATCATTGTGCATGGTAGATAATGAAGGTCTTCTTTTTTATTCTGAAATAATGTCACAGAGGGTCCTGATCCATAGCCGAAATCACCAACGGAAGGGACTATTTGTGAGCAACAATTTCTTAAGTGATGTGAAAGTGCAGCTACAGTAATGTATATACACAATACTACCTGTGTAACATATAGACGTAAAGAGTGTGAGTGTAAAATATATTCTTAGGGTTTATTGTGTTTATGTATGGAGGGAAAATAAATTACTGTTTAATTGTGAAATACTGTGTGACTGAAGCATTTCATATTGTTAATTGTTGGCAGGTGGTTATAAACGGCGCGTTTGCGGTGGCAAATCATCATGGTCACGGGCTGGTCATGGCTGCTTTCAAGTCTAGTAAGTACATGTTGTAAACCTGTGAAGCCAATCTGTAATATACAGTGCCTTGCGAAAGTACTATGATACCTTGAACTTGTGCACATTTTGTCATGTTTACAACTATAAACTTAAAGATTGTATGTAGTATGACAAAAGTGTCTGAGAGAAATCCTAAAATCTGGTCCATTTGTGTCTGTACAGGGAAGCAATATGGGACAGGCAGGCGTCCTGGAGTGGTTCCTTGGCCTAAGTCCCAGCACTCAAACAAACAGCACAGAGTGTTTATCCCAGCAGAAAATAGGGACAAAGAGGTATGTTATGTTTTCTACATTGTAAGGTCTTTTGTGTGTAGACTATACATAAATACTACAATTACAACTTGGTATAAGCATCGTGGCGCAGCGGTTAGTGTTAGGTCCTGGATTGGATTCCCACCTGGACAGGGTCTTTCTGTGTGGAGTTGGCATGTTTTCCCCGCGTCTGCAGGGATGTATAAAGTATAACTTAAATTGTAACTGGATGTGTATGGTGTGTTTCCAATTGATTCTTTATTGGATTGTGCTATACTATGCAAAGATTGCAAATTTTAAGTACCTTCAAGTAGTCATAGAAAAAAGAAAAGACTACTTCAAAGAAGAAATGTAAGTTTTAGGTATGGGGTAAAGGTAATATAACGCAGCAATTGTTACATGTTTATCATGTGAAGTAATCAAATGCAGAGTAGTAAAATGACTATTGCAGAAGTATTTAGAGAGGACTGTATATGTACAGGTCAATATTATGTGTCTGTTTTTCAGTTGGTCCTGGTAATAGGAGATTCACATCTCAGATTTTTTCTTCTGGGAGATGTGCAAGTCAGTCCAGATGGGCCATACTCTGTTGGTTTCTTTTCAACTCCTGGAGCCTGTGCAGTGGATTTAGAAAGGGATGTCCGACATATGGTTATCAAAGGTGTCTCCAAGGTGGTAATTCTTGCCACTGGCAATGACTGCAAAGACAATACTGTGGAGCAGGCTAGTGAGGACTTTGATCGGCTCCTGGCTACAGTGCAGGAATGTTACAAGGGAGAGGTATGATTTATTTTCTTTGTGTATGTATGGTGCAAAGGAGAATACAGTCAGTAACACATGGCAATATGGGTTGTTAATGTTATGGTATACTTTCAGACATGTGTGGTGGATTTTCCTGTTCGACATGTACATGCAAGTGTATCAAAACAGAATACGTTTCGCCAGGCATACAAGCGAGTGGCTGAAGCCAAAGGTATGGGAAAATGATATTTGTGAAGTGCAAGGTAAACAGTGCATAATGGGTGTTAAGGCCGTATGATGATTGTTGTTCTTTTAGGACTGAAGTACATTTCTTCTGTGCATCATTTTCCAATGAACAACCTTCAACTGTGGGTTGGTGATGGTGTAAGTAATAGAAGTCTGCGTGTACCTTTTTGTGCATAATGATCAGAAAGGCATTAAGTGTTTGTTTGTTGGTGCTATTTCAGGTGCATCTGAGTGTACCAGAAGGCATGCAAGTGTTAGCTGACCTGATTTGTAACGCCATTAAAGCATTGTCTGCATTAAAGAGTGGGAAGCAAGTCACTTCACCATTGAAACCCCTGCCACAGTGCGCTGATTTGCATGTGAGGCAGCCAATTTCAAAGGCGGTGTATGGGCGTGGTTCTGCTCATCGAACCGACTCTAAGGGGTGGATGCATGTTGGAAAGGTTTGTATATGGGAAATAGGCGAAGGGACTTGTGTTTATAAATGTAGTGTTCATTGTTTACATATGTCTCAACAGTGTCTGGAGGACAACCACCCCCAAGTGATGGGTCCAAGGAGAGGAACTGGAAAGAAGGTTGATAAATGCTTTCATTACGATCCAATAAACAGTATTTGTGTCCAAATAGTTGCATATTTGGATGCTCACTAGTAGTATCTATTTTCAGAGTATTTGTTCCAACCCAATGTCTGCTGCTGGGTTTGGTGTTTTGGACAGAGAGCAATCTGTGGAGTGCCCTAACAAAAAAGCAAAGAAGGTAAAACCTTACTGGATAATAGCGTAATGAAGATACAATTGTATACTGATGTTTGAAAATGATAATTGTGCCCTTGCATATAGTTGCCAATTGTGCGGACTGTTGAGCAACGCAGAAATCAAAAAAAGAAAGAGGTATGTTTTCATCAATGTTTTAAAGCGGTAAAGATAAAATGTGTAGTTGTGTGACTGTAATGTTTTATTTTTTTTCCCTGTTCAGCAGGAACTTACTCCAAGAACTGGAAAAGCAAGTACTTCTTCAACATGGTACAGTCAGCCAAGAGTATTGCTTAGTAAGGTTGGTCAAAATTCATATTTTTGTCATAATTGCAAATATGGATCAATGGGGTGCTTTATTTTCCTAAATGATATATGGTATATGTTTATTAGCTGGATCAGACACCTATTGCAGCTCTCAGCACAGGAGCGTTGGTGGCATGTCTGCAGGTAAGTTCAAGGGCGGCAGTTAAGCTCATGTCACAAGAAAAGTCAAAGTTGTTTATTTTAAAGGCAATGTGTGTAGGTGGAGGCTCATCATGAGAAGGTCAAGTTACAGTCAACTAGTAACAGGCAGGTGGAGGACATGGAGACTGAAGCAACGAAAGAAATCACACCCAAAACAACTGATGACACAGTGGGGCAAGAGAACAAGCCTGTTTCTATGGAAGTTATTCCAACAATGGGAAGCAACACTCTGCCAGAAGAAATGGCCACAAATAGAACAGGAATCACAAGGAAAACCACTGACAAGTCAATGGCAAAAAAAGTCAACCCTGCCGCTACAGAAGTGACTTTAAAGCCTCAGGACATGGACACAAAAATAAGTCAAATTAAAGTGAAAGCAAGTACCAAATCACTGAGAGAAGAGAAAAGCATGGACGGTCTCAGCACAGTTCCCACACTGGCAAAACAAGAGGTATGTAGAGAAAACATAGGTAAATATTTACATTGTGCAAAGTGGTTCATGACCTGTTGGGGGCAGCAGAGTAAAGGTGGGAGAACCAAATAATGGGCTTCATGTATCAAATGTGGTAAACTGTTGCTTCAACCCCTTGGCCTGTCTTGGGTGTTATGCCCAATGAAGGAATGTATTCAGTGTTAGATGAGTTATTATGAAATGTAGTGGCTCATGTTGATGTTTTGTTGAAATTCTGTAGTTGGTAATTGAAATGTGAATGGAGATTGTAATATTGTTGTTTATAATTAAATTAAACTGTTGCCGTGCCGACCATGTTAAGTCAATGGGACATGAGTGAAACGGAACCTTACCTTGGTCTATGTCACTTCCTGTCAGCAGCTTTAAAATGCAACTAATGGTCTGGCGAACATTTCTTCAGTGAAATGAAATGATAATTAGGCAACTGATGATATAATTCTAATGAAATCATATTTACAAAAGCCTTCAAACCTGTCATATGCACTTTAAATGTATTCTCTGACTAAAAGATGTGTTTTGTCATCTCTGTTCAGCTGGATATTGCTGTAAGACAAGGAAAAGCATTGACATCTTCAACATGGCGCTGGCAGCCAAAGGTTGTGCTGACTAAGGTTGGTTGATATTAATATGTGTCATAATGGCACATATAGATCAATGTGGTGCTGTATTGTCCTAAATCATATATGTTTTATATTCATTAGCTGGATCACATGCCTATTACAGCTGTCAGCAAGGGAGCGTTTGCAGTATGTCAGCCGGTAAGGTTCACTTGGTTCCACCTTAACCAGATGTATGTTCTTCAGTTTGGCATTGGCAAGTGTACAAGGTTCTTAGAGAGCTTATAGCCTTTAGGCCAGTGTCACGCCTCATTTAAAAGCTATGTCTACAAAGCTGATCGAAATGGATCTTTTTCCTTGTGTTGTAGTTACTTGCTTCAAGGTCTTTGTCATCCTGTTTTGGCACGTTTATGTTGCTCTTTTCTTGCGTTTGTGTTGGTTTTGTATTGCATTTTCCTCACATTTTTGCCTCTTGTTTGTGTTGCACCTGTCATCGCTGTTTTGTCCCTTTTGTTGCCCGTGTGCTACTTTATTTTGCTCTTTTGTCACTTGTTCTTTAGTGTTTTTTAGTCCATGTTTTATCGTGTTTGTGTTCGTTTTTCATCCTTGTTTCCATCTTGCTCTTGTTGAGTTTTTTTTTAAAAGAAGCTTTTAGATTTGGGTAAAGCCAAACTGGAGAATATGTGCTTGGTTGAGGTGGGGGTTAAGAGGTGCAAGGGCACAGTTGCGGTCATGTAAGAAGAACAGTCAAAGTAGTTCATCGTATATTGTAAATGTGATGTTGTTGTTCGTAGGTGGAGGCTCATCATGACAAGTGGAAATCAAAGACAACTACTGACAGGCTAGTGGAGGACATGGAGACTGAAACAACAAAAGTAATCACATCCAAAACAACTGACTACACAGCTATGGAAGTGAGTCCAACATCAACAACCAACAGTCTGGCTGAAGAAATGGCCACAGAAAGAACTGCAATCACAAGCAAAACAACTGACAACACAGAGACAGAAAGAATCCAGGCTGCAGCTACAGAAGTCACTCCACAGACAGTTAGTGACAGCCTGGTGAAGGACATGGACACAGAAAGAACTACAATCCCTGTGAAAACAATGAGCAATACACTTGCTGAACAGCTAACCACAAAACGTCTCAGCACAGTCCCCACAGTTTCCAAACAACAGGTATGTTAAAAACCATGTGTAAATGTTTACAGTGTTGAGAGTGTTCATGACCTGTAGGGGACAACAGAGTAATGGTGGAAGAGGAAAACAACGTGCTTTATTTAACAAATGTTTTAAACCTTTGATTACTTCAACCCCTGGGCTTGGCTTGTGTGTTAGGTTTGGTTGGGGAAAGAATGAAGGAATATACTGAGTATTATTTCATTTATGATGTACTGAAGTGGCTCACGTTATTGACTTTCCAAAATTCTGTAGCTGGTATTTCAAATCTGAATAAAGGTCCTAATATTGTTGGGTATAATTAAAGTGCATATGACACATTAGACACAATTTCTGCTCCAACATAGGTAACACAAGTGTATTGAAGATGTTGCTAAAGAGTCAGATTTCTATAGTTTTGTGACATGTTTGTAATGTTTATAGTTTCACTTCCTTATAGGACACTGACAGGAAGTGACATAGATGAAGGCCAACCACTTTAAACTGTTGCCATGCCGACCATGTTAAGTCAATGGGACATGAGTAAAAAAGAACCTTACCTTTGTCTATGGTACTTCCCGTCAGCTGCTTAAAAATGCAAATAACGGTCTGGCCAACATGTCTTAGTTAAAATGGCAGCTACAGTGAAATGAAATGATAATTAGGCAACTGATGATATCATTCTAAAGAAGTCATATTTACAAATGCATTCAAACCTGTCATATGCACTTGAAATGTATTCTCTGACTATAACATGTGTTTTGTTATCCCTGTTCAGCTGGATCTTGCTGCCAGACAAGGAAAAGCATTGACATCTTCAACATGGCACTGGCAGCCAAAGGTTGTGCTGACTAAGGTTGGTTGATATTAATATGTGTCACTATGGCACATATACTGTAGATCATCGTGGTACTGTATTGTCCTAAATCATATATGTTTTATATTCATTAGCTGGATCACATGCCTATTACAGCTGTCAGCAAGGGAGCGTTTGCAGTATGTCAGCCGGTAAGTTTCACTTCGTCCCACCCGCCTTAATCGGATGTTTTTTCTTCAGTTTGGCATTGGCAAGTGTACAACGTTCTTAAGAGAGCTTATAGCCTTTAGCCCAGTGGAACGCCTAATTTAAAAGCTAAGGCCTACAAAACTGATCTAAATGGATCTATTTCCTTGTGTTGTTGTTACTTTCTTCAAGGTCTTTGTCATCTCGTTTTGGCACGTTTATGTTGCTTTTGTATTGCATTTTCGTCACATTTGTGCCTCTTGTTTGTGCCATGTGTTTCACCTGTCATCGCTGTTTTGTCCCTTTTGTTGCCCGTTTGCTACTTCTGTTTGTTCTTTTGTCACTTGTGCTTTTGTCCTTTTTTTTGTCCATGTTTTAACGTGTTTGTGTTATTTTTTCATCCTCGTTTCCGTCTTACTCTTGTCGCTATGTTGACGAGGTTTTTATTCAAGAACCTTTTAGATTTGGGTAAAGCCAAACTGGAGAATATGTGCTTAGTTGAGGTGGGGGTTAAGAGGTTCAGGGCCACAGTTGAGGTCATGTAAGAAGAACAGTCAAAGTAGTTCATCGTATATTGTAAATGTGATGTTGTTGTTCGTAGGTGGAGGCTCATCATGACAAGTGGAAATCAAAGACAACTACTGACAGGCTAGTGGAGGACATGGAGACTGAAACAACAAAAGTAATCACATCCAAAACAACTGACTACACAGCTATGGAAGTGAGTCCAACATCAACAACCAACAGTCTGGCTGAAGAAATGGCCACAGAAAGAACTGCAATCACAAGCAAAACAACTGACAACACAGAGACAGAAAGAATCCAGGCTGCAGCTACAGAAGTCACTCCACAGACAGTTAGTGACAGCCTGGTGAAGGACATGGACACAGAAAGAACTACAATCCCTGTGAAAACAATGAACAATACACTTGCTGAACAGCTAACCACAAAACGTCTCAGCACAGTCCCCACAGTTTCCAAAAAACAGGTATGTTAAAAAACATGTGTAAATGTTTACAGTGTTGAGAGTGTTCATGACCTGTAGGGGACAACAGAGTAATGGTGGAAGAGGAAAACAACGTGCTTTATTTAACAAATGTGTTAAACCTTTGATTACTTCAACCCCTGGGCCACTCTGGTGTGTTAGGCCTGCTTGGGGAAAGAATAAAGAAATGTATTGAGTAGTATATCAGTTATGTGTGTAATGTAGTGGCTCACATTTGTGTGTTGCGAAAATTCTTTAGTTGGTAATTCAAATCTGAATGGAGGTCCTCATATTATTGGTTATAAATACAGTGCATGTGACACATTAGTCACAATTTCTGCTCCAACATTGCTAACACAATTATATTGAAGAGCCAGCCAGCAACATAACAAATAAAACATTGGATGTGTCAGCCGCCTTTGCCACAGGTATATTACAAACCATAGATACCTATTAACCAAACTCTATAGCCAACATCACCCATGTGGCTAATTTCAGGGTTGTTATCCCACAATCCAGAATGTAGCAGGCCTTTAAGCCTGCTGGAGGATGTGTGTGAATTTTCTGGAAATGGCAAAAGCGGTTTTGTGGTGGGTTTTTAGACAGAAGTCGGTTAAGTTGGGAAACAAAGGTGACCTTGAAATGGTTTTGAAATAATGGTGAAACATTACTGAACAAAGGAAAGTGAAATACATGTAACAAATACAGGCGTGCCACTTGGCCCCTCCAAAGATTAGGAGTATTTTACACGAACCTAAATAAAAATTAACATCTATGCTTGTTGAAGGAGGACACATATGTGATAACATCTGGAACGTTGTCCAGCCATGACACAGAGGCCTGGAAGACAGATGAGGTTGGTAGCATTTATTGTGTTGACTATTCACACAAATTCACTGTGTGAGACAAGGTGCATAATTTTCTTTTCTTAATGTTAGGAGCCACTGACAGCTTCCATCTCTGAGTGGAAAAGCACTGCTGTCAGACGGCATTCTGCCAGCAAAGCTACAGTACCAGTCCTTCGCCCCTGTCCTGTAGAAGGGCGACCTGTTTCCAGACTGCAGAATCCAAGCTACGAAGACAGCACAACGGCCAAGCCAGTGAAGGATGTCTTTTCTCAGAAGAGAGTGCCTGAAGACACCAACACTAAGTGTCCTAAACCTAACAATATTTGCGGGTCATTTCACCAAGGGCAGGCTGTGTTCAGCTTTGAAAGCAGAGGGAGGCAATGCACAGCTATTGCTATGGCAGCTATTGTTAAACACTCTCACTTCTGCCAGGTGCACTCATGGTCACAGGATCATCTAAACATGAGTCTAATTGAAGGTGACCGTCTGTACACAAGGAAGAGGCCTTTTCTTCCTCGTAAAGTGACGTATTTGGGGGCTTTTGATTTCAAGTCTGAGGAATTGTGTGGCCAGACATTCAGCTTTCACACTCGTGAAGTTATGGGCCGCCTTCATTCAATCCCCCCTGAGGAGGAACCATGTAGCTATGTAACTTTACAAACAGCTCTGGAAACACATCTTGCAACAGACAACACATGTCTTTTGACAGTGGCAAATAACACATGTGCTGTTATTGCTAACAATGGGCTGTATGCTATAGTAGACTCACATGCGCGGAATTATTCAGGTATGCCAGATGAAAATGGAACAAGTGTTGTTGTCTTTCTGAGAACAATTGGTCAAGTATATAGTCACATAATAAAACTTTCTAAGGCATTAGGAGTGTCAAATGCAATGTTTGAGCTCAATATTGTATCTGTGACAGAGACAGAGGCTAGTATCTTGGCTTTAAATAGTGATACTGCTTTGCCAGTAGATGTTGAAATGAGTAGTCCTGCAAGTGATTGTGTCATTGAGGAAGTTGTTTTTCAAGATCACATGGAAGAGGACATAGAGGAAATGCCTCCTTTTCCTGAACCTCTCGCTTTTCCGGTCATAATAAGGAAACGAACCCGAAATGTCACTGAGGTGAAACAAACGTCTCCGATTGTCCAAGGCAATCCTGTTGTAAAGAAAGCCAAAGCATATGATCCTAGTGACAGTGATATCTGTTTGGTTGGCTCTGAGGAATATGTTATGCAATTTATTCCTCTTTGTGTGAATGTGTGCAAGGCAATATGCAAGGATCTCAATGCTGAATTTGAAAATTGCCACGTTAAACACTTAATTAGGGGTGATGCTGGAGTGCCATGCCATAAACAAAGTATTGTACCTGATGGAAACTGCTTTTTTCGAGCTGTATCTCAAGCCATAAGTGGCACACAGAAGCACCATAGGAGAATCAGACTGGCGGCAGTTAAAGAAATGTGTAGAAATGCAGAGAAATACCACTCCCTTATTAGCCATGGACATGAGCATTTGTCTGTGGCCGAGTACATTCAACAGGAAAAAATGTCCCGTGTGAACACCTGGGCTACACAGGCTGAAATCCAGGCCACAGCCGATCGCTTGGGAGTGGATATTTACACATTCCACATGGGCAAATGGTTGAGATTTCAGAACAGCACAAGCCAACTGTCTGCTAAAGGAATCTATCTGGAGAACGTTGGAGCCCACTATGAACATGTTGTTTGTGTCAAACGAGGCCAACGAAGTTCATGTTATAATTTATGCAGTGGTCATAAATCAAGTGCATATAATATCAGACCCAGACCAGCAAAAGTTGACATGACTGTGCACAATTCCTTTTCTGTTGATGGAAGTACAACGCAACAACCAAACAGAAACATTTTGTCCAAATTTTTACAACAAAAGGCATCAAAGAGGATAACACAAATTCAAAATACAAAATACTGTGAAAAGCAAGAATATAGATTCCAACAAATTGAACACAGCATTCAAAAATATAATACTGATTTCCTGCACCAAGATAAAGTGAAAACTGCCAGTGTGGACAAATACAGAACTGATCTGCTGCATCAAGATAAAGTGAAGACCTACAGTGTGGACAAATACAGATCTGATCTGCTGCATCAAGATAAAGTGAAGACCTACAGTGTGGACAAATACAGATCTGATCTGCTGCATCAAGATAAAGTGAAGACCTACAGTGTGGACAAATACAGATCTGATCTGCTGCATCAAGATAAAGTGAAGACCTACAGTGTGGACAAATACAGAACGGATTTGGAGCATCAAGATAACGTGAAGACCTACAGTGTGGACAAATACAGAACGGATTTGGAGCATCAAGATAACGTGAAGACCTACAGTGTGGACAAATACAGAACGGATTTGGAGCATCAAGATAACGTGAAGACCTACAGTGTGGACAAATACAGAACGGATTTGGAGCATCAAGATAATGTGAAAACCTCCAGTGTGGACAAATACAAAACAGATTTCACACATCAAGAAAAAGTCAAAGCAGCAAGCATCAGGAACTATAGCGTGAACCCCGAACTCAAGCAGAAGTTAAAAGACATCAATAAGGCTAAATACCATAAAGACAGCAATTTCAGGCGCCGGGTCCTACAGAGGAAACAATTCTACAGACAGCAAGAGAAAGCAGAAGAGTCTGTTTTGAGTGAGTTCATGAAAAATGCCAGCAATGGACCAGAATTTGTTTGCAGTGTTTGCTTTCGTTTAATGTTTAAAACCGCAGTTGTGTCCTGTAAAAAACAGTCATTCAAACGTGAAGCTGCTCAACAAATTGCTGAAACTTGTGTGTCTGATAAATACTTACATGAATGCACACAAGACTGTAAAACGCGATGTCCGTTACAAGAATCACGAGGAGAGCTTTGGATGTGTAAAGTTTGCAAACAGAAAATCAGCAGAGGAGTCATCCCAGCAGAATGGTGGGGCAACAATTTACAACTCGATCCCATTCCTCCACAGCTCGCATCTTTAAATCACCTCGAAAAACATCTGATTGCTCTAAACATTCCATTTATGAAAGTTGTGGCGCTACCCAGAGGAGGACAAAACGGATGTCACGGGCCCACCTTCTGCATACCATCACATGTGAGTCAGACCTTGAATATTCTGCCCCGGCCAACAAGTGAAGGTTGTCTTTTGCGAGTTAAATTAAAGCGCAAACTATCTTATAAAGGTCACTATGAATACCATTTTGTTGACACAATGCACTTAAAACAAGCACTGCAATATTTAAAGGAAAACAATCATTATTATGAAGACATTGAATTTGATGAGAAATGGGTAAATGACTATGTTAAAGAAGAACAACAGGTAGACGAAAATACCAAGGGGAATGAGGACCCAATAGAATGTCCCCAGGATGCAGAGGATGAGACATTGCACGACAGGCAGAATCATTGCATTTATCAAGACTCGTGTTCCATGCCTGTTGACATCGGTCAAGAAACAATGGATCAATATTTTGAAGACATTGTGCATTTGGCTCCCGCTGAGGGAAACCATCCTGTACGATTATTGACTGACAAGGATAATGAGGCCAAATCCTTTCCTCACCTGTTCCCACTGGGGAAAAACACATATCACACACCAAGACAACACTACTTGACTTTGTTTAAGTATTTTAACAACAGAATATTACATGCAGATGGCAGATTTGCAAAGTGTGTTGAATACATATTTTTTGCTCAGTATATGTTTGAAGTGCAGCAAGTCATTCAACAAGTGTCGATAGCGTCACGCAAAGGACACACAAATCCTACAGGGAAAGGGGTGAATTCACCAGACAGCCTTGACTCTTTAAAGGACTTTATTCAAGCAGATGAAGGATTCCGTTTTCTTCGTGCATTAAAAGGAAGCCCTCCATATTGGTCAGGGAGTGAAAAAGATTTATTAACCATGGTGCGGACTAATGGTCCATTTACATTTTTTTGTAGTTTTTCTTCAGCTGATTTACGCTGGGGTGGTCTTTTAAACACAATATTGAAGCAAGAGGGGAGAACAGAAGCTGCTGAAAGTTTAGACTATGCTGAGAGATGTGAGCTGCTCCGTGACCATTCAGTGACTGCTGCGCGCATGTTTGACTACAGGTGGCACCTTTTCTTGAAACATGTGTTGCTCTCTCCATTGCAGCCAATTGGCAAAATTAAAGATTATTTTTATCGAATAGAGTTTCAGCAGCGAGGCAGCCCACATGTCCATGCGGCTTTCTGGTTAGAAGACAGTCCTGCGATTGGTAAAAACACAGATGAAGAGGTGGCACAATTCATCGACAAGTACATAACATGTGAAATACCAAGAGACGACCCACATTTAGCGGACATTGTGACCTCAGTGCAACAGCATTCCAAACGTCACTCTAAAAGCTGCAAGAAAAAGAAAACTGTCTGTCGATTTAACTTTCCTCGGCCAATTTCTGCTCGTACTTTTATCATCAATAAACAGACAAAGCAAACATGCCCAAAATGTCAAGGAGGCAATCAAAACAAGAGCCAAGATCATACAAATGAGGACATTCAGTGCATTTGCTCGCAGAATGGCCAAAATGGTATGAAACCTGAACGTGCTACGGAAATTCTGACAGCTGTTAAAGACTCGCTTCTGGATAAAAACAGTCCTTACACTTCTGTTCAGCAGGTGTTTGAAAGTCTTGGCATTAATCAAGAAATATGGGAAAAAGCTCTCAAATGCATTGAACGACGTCCTCAAGTGGTTTTGAAAAGAGACGTTAATGAAGTTTGGATCAACCCATACAACAAATTTCTTTTGAAATGCTGGAATGCTAACATGGACATTCAGTATGTTACAGATGTGTATGCGTGTATAGTTTATATAATAAGCTATATGTCCAAGTCTGAGAGAGAAATGGGGTTGTTATTGAGACAGACACACCAAGAGGCAGTAAACCAAAGTAATTCAGATGCTAAAGAAGCCATGAAAAAGATGGGACAAGTGTACCTTCATAATCGCGATGTTTCTGCGCAGGAATCTGTGTACAGAATTACCAATATGCACCTTAAAGAATGCTCCAGGAAAGTTGTGTTTATTCCAACAGGTGACACAATCTTTAGAATGACAAAGCCACTAAGTCAACTGAACAAAACGGGAACAAAAAACATCTGGATGACTGGCCTTGTGGACCGATACCAAAACAGACCTAAGAACAACATCTTCAATAATATGTGCATTGCTACATTTGCATCAAAATACCGTATCCGTAGTAAATTGGAAAAACAAAACAAAAAAGCAATCAAACTGTTAAATTCATGTGGTTATGTGTCAGAACGCATCAGAACCAAACCAGCTTGTGTGCGCTATGCACGCTTTTCACAAACCAAAACACCTGAACTTTATTATAAAAGCCAATTGCAGCTGTTTTATCCATATCGCAAAGATACAAATCTTAAACCTTCATCTTATGATTCTTATGAACACTTTTACAAAGATGGCACGGTGCAGTTTGGCAACAAAACAGTGGCAGTGCGGTCAATTGTTCATTCAAACAGATGTCAATTTGAACTTGAAACACAAGATTTGGAAAAGATGAAAAGCAACATTAGCTCTACTGAAATATTAGAAAATGCCTGGTGCAATCTGTGCCCTGAGCAGGAAGTGGCGCGTTTGGAGTGTCAAGATGAATTCAACAAAAACCAAGAGGATGATGAAGAGCCTTTACCTCCAAATCCAGATTTAGCAGTACCCAGCTCAGAAATTATTCACTTTGAAAAGCAACAGAATGTCCTGTCTCGCACTGAGGGCCTTGCTTTAATCAGATCGTTGAATGATGACCAGAAGACTATTTTTTACAAGCTACGACAATGGTGCTTAGAGAAAGTTAATGGCAATAACCCAGACCCTTTACGTGTGTTAATTACTGGTGGAGCAGGGACTGGGAAAAGTCATCTAATTAGAGCTATCCAATACGAAGCAAATCGCTTGCTTGCCCCGATGCGTCGTTGCCCCAACAATATCAGTGTGTTGTTAACTGCACCGACTGGTATAGCTGCATACAACTTAAGTGCCCCCACACTTTACAATGCGTTTAGCATACCAGGAAATATCTCTCCACAGTATAAAGATTTAAGTGACAACACACTCAATTCTCTCAGAATTAAATACATCGACCTACAGTTACTCATTATTGACGAAATTTCTATGGTTTCTCATAACCTGCTCAACTGGACACACGGACGACTCCGACAAATGAAACAAACGGGTACAGCTCTATTTGGCAAAGTTAGCATTATAGCTGTGGGTGACTTCTATCAATTACCTCCAGTCAAGGCAGCAGCCTTATACAGTGACAATACTCTCGTTAACTATTGGGAAGGTAATTTCCAAATAGCTGAACTGAAAACTATTATGCGGCAGAAGGATAATACATTTGCAGAGGTACTTAATCGATTACGAACAAAATCAAAAGGGACTCCCATCCTTCATACCGATCTACAAATCCTACAAAGCCGTGAAACCGGAGAGTCCTCCTCTGCTCTACACATTTTCTGTACAAATCAACAAGTCAGAGAACATAACCTCTATCAGCTCAAAGCAACTTGTCCTGATTATATAACAATAGATGCTCAGGATTATGGCTACAATCCAAACACAGGGAAACTGGAAAAGAGATCAACTCATCACACTCGAGATGACCTCACTCGTCTGGAGAAACAGCTGTGCTTGGATGTGTCTGCTCGAGTTATGCTAATCAAAAACATTGATGTTGAGGATGGACTTGTTAATGGCGTTTGTGGATCTGTGACATACATAACTGGTACGGAAAAGAATGGGCTTCCTGAAGCTGTGTATGTTCAATTTGATGACCATCACATAGGTAAACAGAGACGGAAGAAATTCCCTTCAAGAGACCCTGCTTTGGTACATTCCACCAGAATAGAGCCAGTGGAGGACACGGCTAACCGAGACAGTGGAAGGAGACGGCAGTTTCCTCTTGTACTGGCTTGGGCTAGTACAGCGCATAAAGTACAGGGTCTCACTCTTGATAATGCTGTGGTGTCCCTCAAGAAAATGTTTACTGCTGGACAAGCTTATGTGGCCTTAAGCCGCGTCAGAAGTTTAAATGGCCTTATTATTCGAGACTTTGAAGAAACGAGAATCTTCTGCAGTGACAAGATTAAAAATGCACTGGCAGCTATGCCACCCTTTCTGGGACATAGTTCTTCACAAGAACAGCACTCTACTAACGTGTTAACCTTGTTTTGCATGAATGTTCAGGGATTGTCACACCATGTGGCTGATTTGGTTGCATGTACAAAGAATTTACAGCCCGACTGTATAGGTGTAACTGAAACTTGGCTGACTACTCACTCTCCACTTCACACTGTTGACATAGAAGGGTACACTTTTCACAGCAGGCCTCGTGCTCTGTCTTATGAGAACAGCACACATCCCGCTCTCATTTCACTCCAAAGCCAAATGCGTGGTGGAGTGGGCGTCTACTGTGCCCACAGCACAGAGTACCACATACCCACAGTGCCATCGTTTGGTTTGGAATGTTTGATTTACAGTCATGTGGAGCTCCAGGTAGTAGTTGCTGTAGTTTATCGGCCACCATCATATCCCATGGCAGAGTTCAAGCACAATTTATTTAAGTTAATAACTTGGCTTGATGCACAAAGTGACACAGTGGTCATTATGGGAGATTTTAATGATGATATCCTGAAATCCGCTTCTCTTTGTACATTCATGACAAATTATGGATTCATCCAGTATGTCACATCTCCAACTACAGAAAAAGCCACACTGATTGACCATTTCTATGCCAAATCTCCAAAATATGACATGGTAGTAGAAATTGTTCCTGCACATTTCAGTGACCATGAAGGAATTGCTTGTTCCCTTAAGTTGCAAACAACTTAGCTGGTGTCTCACCCACCTTTCCATGTAAAACACTAAATATAGACTGTTCATTGCCCCATTATAACAGGTCCCAACAAGGGTCATCATAGACTAAAGCAGACTTTAGTGGTTTGCCTCTTTATATGTCTTCTTGTTTCTTTCACTTTCAAATATTACATGTATGTCTTATTTTTACCTGTTTGCTGCCTGTATATATTTACTGTTAAGATGCTGCACTTCCATAGTGTTGCTGTTTTAAAGATGCCTTTTCATTATTTTCTAGTACTTCATAATTTCTTGTAGTTAGAAATATGTATTCTCTTTTCTAATGTAGCACACTGGGCATGCCTCCATGGGTGCTATCCCTAAAGTATAAATACCCACAGCTTTAGATTTCATTTTGTGCTTTCCCTGTGACTATGGCCATACACATATATATGGCCTCCTTGTTCCTCTTCTAGGGTAGTGTTAGTTTTGGGCAGCTCACAGGTATTTATCGTAACAGCTGTTTACAAATAGTTGCTGATCAGGTGAGTGTGCCATGTTTGGCTCCTGCCTGAACCGCTGTGTATGGCTGGCTATGGCAGCCGATGGCTTCGCTTTTGTCCTCCTGTGGGTTCCTTTTGTGGTTTGTGTCTGACAGCGTGTGCCTTTGCACTCAGAGGAGGTATGTGTGTGTTTTAATCCAGGCAGTAGTAAAACTGTATTCAGTGTAGTCTAAATATTTCATTCATACATAGATTTCTACATCTTGGCACTGTGTGTTCCTTGACTTCTTGGCTTTTGAAACTGACAGCCGGTCTTCCTGCAACTTCAAGGCAACTACATCAAGGCCAGATCAGCTATCTTTTGTACTGGCCAACAATGTGAGGTAACCAATTCAGGTCAACAAGCAACGATCACCTTCTGCAGTACACCAACCCATGTGCGTCACGAGACAGATTTCACTGTGGCACATGCCCCAGTATAGGTCTGTAGTGCCCCAGTATAAATTTCACCAGTAAAATTAAGCATCTGCACAATGTACGATCAATAATGCCATGAATCCCCATATGTACTATACTCTCAGAGCATCAGACAAATCCTGGTAGCATTGAGCAATCTCTGCAGTTCTTTGCTGTTGGCTGATCTGGAGATTCAGAGTGCATTTCCTGCCAACAGTGGCCTCTGATTGGTCAGCTGCTACATGTGCAGCAGAGGGGCTGTGGGTTAGGTCCCGAAACTTCTGAAAAGTGACTTTTAACGTTGGGACAGAGGTGAAGAACCAACTTTCTGTCATATTTATGGAGGAAAGCGAATGTCAGAGAAAACACAGGAGCAGTTTCACAACTGATCAAAGTAAAATATATATGTGCTAAGTGCCGCATGGTTTTATGTTTGATCAACGCAGCAGATTAGCGCTGTGCTGAAATGTATGCTCTTTATTGTGATGTTTGGTGCTTAAACATGATTGTTGTGGCGATGTGTTAATTAAAATCTTACACTAAACCTGGCTTGCTTGGTTCTGGTTATGTTCTGGTTCAATAATCCTGGTCTTCACTCTTCATATAGTTTACTCTTGCTTTAGATGCATTTGTCACATCATATTCACAGATTCAGATCCGAAAAATACACATTGATCCTATGGCCATGTCATATCATATGTGATGATGATGATGGATGGTAGGACGTTCACACTGAGTTTAATGTCCCTTACTCGGTTTCTGGGGATTATCTTATCATCTTTGATGAGCATATTTAAAGTGAAAACACAGGGTTTTGTCTAAACGCATAATCAGGCTCATTGAATAATTGAGTTTTGCTGAAGGTGTAAAGATAGTTATATATATATATATATATATATATATATATATATATATATATATATATATAAATATATTAATTATATTTGCCTTACTGTTTTAATACTACTGTAATACTGTACTGGAGCTGTGCCCCAGTACAGTATATATGTTTATATATCTGAACTATGAATCTATTATACATGCCTATAAATATGTTTGAACTATGAATCTATTATACATACAAGTATCTATTATAACAAATATGTCCATAATATTGTCTGAAATTACACATTGTGATTGTTTCATATACTGTATTCATTCATGTAAATATCTTGTATAATCTGTGACAAAATAAATATCCTTGCATTTATTTTGTATTTCTTTTATTAAACACTGCTATTTCGGTTGTGCACCAATATCACTGTTAATAATATAGTTTAAAACAATTTTAATGACAATCGATAAAAAAGTCTAGGTTTTGTAGATTAAAGCAAACATCTCTCTGTCCAATTCATCCCACAATTAACAGTGGTGTGAAAGATGGCGCACTGTCCGCTACTGCTGTATTCGAACACACTCAGTAGCTGCATCACGTTATGAATTAGCACTAATCCCAGCTTTATGATTGGCTGGAGCTCCGTGCCAGCACATGTGGCTGTGAGGCTCATTGTGATTGGCTGACGCTCTATGCCAACAATACGCGACTGGCCCACCAGAGACCAGCGCACTATCATTGACCTATAACTCTATGTCATAAAGTCATAAATTAGGTTCTAGCACGCCACTGGAGGAGAGAGGTCATTTCCCCCCACCCCCCTCCATTTTCTCGATTGTTTTCGACACCCTCCCCAGTTTTGCCACAAGTGTTTCCCTACATTTGTTTCTGTGTAGTTACACATATTTTTAAACTGTTCTTTACTCGATATTAATGAAGGTGAGACCATAGGTCAACGATTTATGTTCTTTCCTGTAGGTGGCCAGTAAAAAATAAAATAAAAACATAAATAAAAATAAATAAAGATGAAGGTGGGAATTGATCCCACAAACTTGTGACTGTGAGTCCAGCACTCTACCGATGGAGCCAAGGCAGCTTTAGTTAACCCTTTGGATTAATATTATGAAAACCTCATGTATTTGCAGAAAACAGAGGGACGGCTTTACAGTTCAGCCAAGATTAATTGAATCATTTTATAATTAGAGCAAACTCGCCTGGGAGACAAATATTTGAGAGGATGCTTCAGCCATTCAGCATACTCGATGGGTGAAACAATATTTTGATCAGACCCATCTAGTAGGAGGAACGAACAGGGAGACGGACAGGAAACAGCCAAACTGAACTTCCTGTGATTGTACCGTCCAAAAAAGCTACATTTGGAGCAAAACACTTTCAAATTAAAGCTTCTTTCTGTGACAGAGGGGTAGTATAACTACGTATGAGTCTAAAAGTGTTCTTTCTAGTAGGTGCAGAGTCAAAAAATAAATAAACAAAATAAAAAGGGTCAAGGTGGGAATTGATCCAGCAATTTCACAGAAGGGAACCCAGCTACAACGTGTGGGTCATTTCCCCGTTTTTAATGAGGGTGGGAGCATAGTCGCCGATTCAGGTTCTACCTAGTAGGTACTGCGTAAAAAACGAAAGAAAAGAAAAAAAGAAGAAAAAAAAGTCATGGTGGGGATTGAACCGGCAATATGACGGTGGGAACCCTGCACTCTACCAATGGAGCTACACAGGCTTACACAGAGCAAATTTGATAAACATGGATATATCCAGTAGATGCCCAGTCCAAATTACCAAAAAAAAAATAACCAAAAAATAAAAGCCATGGTTGAAATTGAACTGGCAACCATGATTGGTATCCCCAGTGCTCTCCCTATGGAGCTAGCCGAGCTGCATGAAACAGCGCCACTAAATGTATATCACTCTTATGAAACATCCTGCACTGCACACGTAAAGAGGAAAAAGTGAGTGAAAGGTAGAAAAGTGGACAATTAAATTGTGTCCACATAACTTGGTGCTCATTCTGGAGTTGTATCAGGCTCAGAGTGCAGCAGCCCATGTGAAAAGAGAAAGCATTAGAAAAGTATCCAAGCTGTGTTTGAACTGGCAACCTACTGCACCAAAGACCAGCACTCTATCACTGAGCTATAACTCTATGTCACAATGGGACGAATATGGGTTATATTCTCTAAAGTAGGTCCTAGCACAAGTGAGAGGTCATTTCCGGTCATGCTCCCCACCCCCCCCCTCCATTTTCTCATTTCATGTTTCATTTATGTTCTTTCCTGTAGGTGGCCAGTAAAAAATCAAATAAAAACATAAATACAAATAAAAAGTAAAAAAAGGTCAAGGTTGGAATTGATCCAGCAAACTTGTGATTGGGAGTCCAGAACTCTACCCATGGAACTAAGGCAGGTACAGACGAAGGACCTTGGATTGCTATTATAAAGATCACCAGGCTCATGTATATGCAGAAAACGGAGAGCCAAGATTATTTGAATCATTTTTATAATTAGAGCAAACTTGCCTGGGGGACAAAAATTTGAGAGGATGCCTCGGACATTCAGCGTACTTGATAGGTGAAAAAATATTTTGTTGAGAGGGGTTATTTTCACAGTTTTTAATGAGGGTGGGAACATAGGCGCCAATGCATGTTCTTCCCAGTAGTTGCAGAGTAAAAAATAAATAAAATAAAAAAGAGTCAAGGTGAGAATTGATCCAGCAATCCCATGGTTGGGAACCTATCACTCTACCCATGTAGCTACACAAGCAGATTTATTTTGCAGCCGAAATGTGAAATATCTTATGAAACGGCATGTGGTACAACGTGTGGGTCATTGTCCCGTTTTTAATGAGGGTGGGAGCATAGTCGCCGATTCAGGTTCTTCCCAGTAGGTACTGCGTGAAAAAGAAAAGAAGAAAAAAAAGTCATGGTGGGGATTGAACCGGCAATATGACAGTGCAAACCCTGCACTCTACCAATGGAGCTACACGGGCTTACACAACAGGACAGCAGAACTCTTAAAAGATGAAGGAATACTTTGGTGAGAGCCACATAGTACGAGGAACACGCAGAGACGGACAGGAAACAGCCTAAGTGAACTTCCTATGACTGTAAAGTCCAAAAAAGCTCAATTTGGAGGCAAACACGTCCAAATTAAAGCTTCTTTCTGTCACAGAGGGGTAGTATATCTACGTATGAGTCTAAAACTGTGGCTTTTGTGACTAAAGGGGGTATTTGGGAAAAATGACGATTTTCATGAGAAACTCTGACAGTGGCAACTCTGACAGAGGCCAACAGGATCTCAGAAGAAGAACTCTGGCTATAGTCACGGAGGATGGGTGGGCCACATTTGGCGGGCCACTTACAAGCCACTTAAAAGACAACTTAAACCAGCAGGTGGCGCTGTTCTCACACTTTGAACAGGCTGTATAAGTGGAGTGGTTACTTGTACCCCCACATGTTATACATTTTCGGAAAGCTCACACTAAGGCGGACGCGATCCCCATGACGGGGAAGGCCTGTGTGATTATTTTCACAACTCCATACCATCCGGATTTTTTGATTCGAATTTTTCAAGAAAAAACCTTGAAGGGGGCGCCAGTGGGTCATTTTTGGCCATAGTGGCTGCGTTTGCACATGGTTAGGTCCAGCTCGAGAAGGTGCACGTGCGCCGTATTGGGGCCGTTGCAATCTGACAAACTCTGTGAAAGATATGAGACTTTGAATTTGGTTGAAAATGGCCTCTGAGTTGCGGCCTTGTCATGACCACACCCAATAATATTTCCAAAATTGAAATGAGGATTTGGAAAGCCACATGGGTCTGGGACATTTTGGCCAAAAATTGAAGCTTTTGATTGAAAACTCGGGGATCAGGGGTCACAAGTTCAACAGGTACGATTTTGACGGTGCGAGGTTTGGGCCAAGATGGCCGACTTCCTGTAGAGTTTAGGCCGGGCTCATAATATATTTTTTCACATGTCCTGACGTGGTCTATGTCCGTGGCCAGTGTCACCTTTGTACGATGACATTTTTTGCCACCGGGCTCTCATTGACTCAATGTAAACTGCCTGTTTGAGGGGGCGCCACTGAGCCATCTTTTATTATTTTCTCTTGCGAACGCCACCCAAAATTAGACCTCCCGGAGCACTAATTCCTGATACCTGTTACTTGTGTATCGGTCCACGTTTGCTATTTGAATTCTTGCGTTTTCCCTTTTTTTTTACGATTTTAATTAGTCCCTCGCCGGGCACTTCGTGTCCGTTGCTCGGGCCTAATTATAAAGAAAACAAAGCAAGATAGAGGCATGTTGTAATAGACTTTTTTGATCAGTGTGACATGGGGAATCAGGTTATAATTTTTGTTTTCACTTTCGTAAAAGTGTAATTTTGCAGGTATAGGTAGGGGGCGCTATTTTTTTGAAAATTGCACAATTATCCAGGCGAATCAGTACGATCCATAGAGGGGCTCATGTGATACACATATTAGTGCAATTGGAACTTGCATGCTCTTTTGAGTTGTCGTCAAAGAGGCGGGGTAAAAGCATGATATTTATTATACAAAAACAAAGCAAGATAGAGGGGTGTTGTAGTTGACTGTTTTGATCAGTGTGACATGGAGAATCGAGATATGAATTTTGTTTTCACTTTCGTAAAAGTGTAATTTGGCAAGTATAGGCAGGGGGCGCTATTTTTTTGAAAATTGCACAATTATCCAGGCGAATCAGTACGATCCATAGAGGGGCTCATGTGATACACATATTAGTGCAATTGGAACTTGCATGCTCTTTTGAGTTGTCGTAAAAGAGGCGGGAAAAAGCATGATATTTATTATACAAAAACAAAGCAAGATAGAGGGGTGTTATAGTTGACTGTTTTGATCAGTGTGACATGGAGAATCGAGATATGAATTTTGTTTTCACTTTCGTAAAAGTGTAATTTGGCAAGTATAGGCAGGGGGCGCTATTTTTGTGAAAATTGCACAATTATCCTGACTAATCAGTAAGATCCATAGAGGGGCTTATCTGATAGAAATTTTAGTGCAATTGGAACTTGCATGCCCTTTTGAGTTGTCGTCAAAGAGGTGGGGAAAAAGCATGATATTTGGCAGAGCCGTACAGACAAACCATAACAGATATCTGAACAATAGAGCTGGATTATTGTAGCTCTATGCCTCTAGATTACACTCACCAAGTTGGATCTCATTTGGTCCAAATCCCTGGGAGTGACTGGACAAAATATCAGGTGAAGAAAATAAGGATACAATTTTCAATCCAATATGGCCGACTTCCTGTTTGTCAGAGGGCGGAGCTATAATGATGTTTTAGGTTTGTCTTGATGTCCTCTATCACTGTACCCAAAGACATAGGTTTAGAGCAAAAAATGCATCATTCCTTTTGAATTGGGGTCGTGCTTGAGGGGGCGCCACTGAGGCATTGTTCAAGGTGTTGTCTTGAGGGTATCAAAATAGTTAATTTTACACCAACCATGAACCTTTGGTCAAATAAAATTGAGTTTTCGTTAATGTTCAGGGGGTCAAAATTGAGTTCAAAGACGTAATAATAATAATAATAATAATAATAATAATAATAATAATAATGGAAACGGTTTTTTTGCTATGTTTTGGCATTTTATTTCTCCCAAACGACATTACTCAGAGTGATGCCTCTTTGGTATGTTGATCCCCATGACGGGGAAGGCCTGTGTGATTATTTTCACAACTCCATACCATCCGGATTTTTTGATTCGAATTTTTCAAGAAAAAACCTTGAAGGGGGCGCCAGTGGGTCATTTTTGGCCATAGTGGCTGCGTTTGCACATGGTTAGGTCCAGCTCGAGAAGGTGCACGTGCGCCGTATTGGGGCCGTTGCAATCCGACAAACTCTGTGAAAGATATGAGACTTTGAATTTGGTTGAAAATGGCCTCTGAGTTGCGGCCTTGTCATGACCACACCCAATAATATTTCCAAAATTGAAATGAGGATTTGGAAAGCCACATGGGTCTGGGACATTTTGGCCAAAAATTGAAGCTTTTGATTGAAAACTCGGGGATCAGGGGTCACAAGTTCAACAGGTACGATTTTGACGGTGCGAGGTTTGGGCCAAGATGGCCGACTTCCTGTAGAGTTTAGGCCGGGCTCATAATATATTTTTTCACATGTCCTGACGTGGTCTATGTCCGTGGCCAGTGTCACCTTTGTACGATGACATTTTTTGCCACCGGGCTCTCATTGACTCAATGTAAACTGCCTGTTTGAGGGGGCGCCACTGAGCCATCTTTTATTATTTTCTCTTGCGAACGCCACCCAAAATTAGACCTCCCGGAGCACTAATTCCTGATACCTGTTACTTGTGTATCGGTCCACGTTTGCTATTTGAATTCTTGCGTTTTCCCTTTTTTTTTACGATTTTAATTAGTCCCTCGCCGGGCACTTCGTGTCCGTTGCTCGGGCCTAATAAAAACAAACAAAGAATGTGTTACACATTCTGTGTTGCTGCTGCAGCAGCTCTGGGACTTTTACAAAGACACACATCAGTATTTCTTTGACCTAAACACCCAGGATGAAAAGCGACAAATTATTCCAGTGGCTGGATCTGCGCTGGGAATATGTTTGGGCCTTGATGATGCCCGGAACATTCCCTCCGGAGAAAGCTAATGCTACGAGCTAAAGCTTCAATCGATCATGTGAAAACGAGAAATATGCATGAATAAAGTCAATTAAGCCACCATCTACATAAAGCAACCATTTAACATTTATAACACACTGCTTGTTGATTTTGAAGTTTATTGCTCACATTTCATCCATCACGGGTCGTAGTCGATCAGTCCGCACCCGGCGCTAACTAGCAGCTTACAGCTAGCTCGCATCGATCCTTTGCAAACAAGTATTATGCACAAATAAAATGAAAATAAAGACGGCAACTGCATAAGGGAAGGGAAGGGAATCTTATTTGTATAGTGCTTTTCATATGACACAAGTCACACCCAAAGCGCTTCACACATGAAAGGGAGGGAGGTTCATTCACTCCATGCTGATGGTGGTAAACTACATTTGTAGCCACAGTTTCCCCTGGGATAGACTGACGGAAGCGAGGCTGCACACATCTGCGCCAACAGTCCCTCCGACCACCACCAACCACTCGCACATAAAGCAGCCTTTATGATGATCGCACACTGAGCATTGATGCATTTGTGGTTTATTGCACATTTTTATTCATCAATGAGCTGTAGGTGATTGTAACAAGCTAACCAAAAAATCTAGCCTAGCCACTTGCCACCGGCAAAAATGATGTCCCACTATTCAAGCGTATGGGCTGCATATAGGCTTAAATACTCGGGATATCCAGCGGTATAATGAAAGAGCCATAGGACATGGCACTAGCAAAGAGGGACTATCCATCACAAAACAGCAGTTATTTTGGGTGACTTCATTAAGCTTAAGAGTCCAACTAGGGGCTTTGGGTGCGTTTTTGACGCCCGAAAAGTGTGTGGTGTGAAAACAGCATTAGAGTCTGGGTCAATCAGACCTGCTCCGTGGTTCCCGAGTCTGGGTCACGGTTAGAGTCTGTATCCGGGTACGGGTCAAACCTGCTCCGCGGTGCCCGGCCTCTCGTGTCTCCAGTCTTTGAAGAAGTCTCGGTGCCAAGACTCTGCGTACGAGTCACGGTGAGAGCCCGGGGACCTCATGAAGTCCACGTAGTCCTTCAGAACTGCGGCCCGGGCCTCGCGGGACCGGACTTCAGCAAACCCGCCCAGAACCAGGACCCGCGCCGCTCTCAGAGACACCAGGACATTCAATGTGTTGTCTCCAGCCTCCAGACCTGCAGCCGGACCAGGACAGGGTCAGAACAAGAACCTTACACCAAACACCAGACAAACCCAGATTTAACCTGTTCCTCTCACCATCAAAACACACTACTTTTCGATTGGCACTACTTCTCGTTACTGCACATGTGCAGAACTATCGAGTCATTTTACATTCAGCCATCGAGTTCTGCTTTTTCAGCAAATAACATAATTTTATAGATTTAACTGTCGAATTAGGCTGTCTATTCTACTTGTAATTAGTAAATGACGTAGCTGCTAAAACAATTTACCTTTAAATACTTGAAAATATAGGCTTTAAAAACTAAAAACTTTTGTCAATAATCATAAAGCAGGAGCGTTTAATTATAATAAAAGTTGTTGATGAAATATTCTTCTGCTCTTTAGTTATGTAATATTATGCAAGACAAACGTCTACAAGCTGTTAATAGCTAGTTTTTACGAGAAACTAAGACATTTACACATGATGCGCATTGATACTGTTAGTGCAGCTTGACAAAGTAGTGCAGCTCGACATTACACCGGCGCTTGCAAGTTTGGCGCCCTAGTTAAGATTGAATATTTATTTTTATTAATATTTATTATTTATTTGAATATTTGCTCTCATCCACTAAAACTGGAAACAATTATTGGACTGACTCTTGCCTAAACTAACTAAAAACGTGACTAAAGTTGACCGTAGATCTGGCCCTAAACCTCAGTACCAGGCTCAGGCAATACCAACCCAGGGACATTACCAGGCCCGGGACAGTACCAGGCACTGGGCAGTACCAGACCTGGGACAGTACCAGGCCCGGAGCGGTGCCAGGTCCGAAACCTGGTGGTCGAGTGAGACCTCGGTAGAGTCAGACCTCGGTAGTAGAGTCAGACCTCGGTAGTAGAGTCAGACCTCGGTAGTAGAGTCAGACCTCGGTGGTCGAGTCAGACCTCGATAGAGTCAGACCTCGATAGAGTCAGACCTCGATAGAGTCAGACCTCGGTGGTAGAGTCAGACCTCGGTGGTAGAGTCAGACCTCGATAGAGTCAGACCTTGGTGGTAGAGTCAGACCTTGGTGGTAGAGTCAGACCTTGGTGGTAGAGTCAGACCTTGGTGGTAGAGTCAGACCTTGGTGGTAGAGTCAGACCTCGGTAGAGTCAGACCTTGGTGGTAGAGTCAGACCTTGGTGGTAAAGTCAGACCTTGGTGGTAGTGAACAGTGCCGCTCTGGTCCGTCCAAAGGTGGAGCTTGTTGTGGAGGATGATGGAGCCAATGACGTCGGGTTCTTTCTGAGACGACGCGGAGCTCCTCCCACTGCCCGCTGGAACAGAGAACTGGGTCAGAACAGGGTGGGCTGGTCTGAGTCTTTCCTGGGTTGAACAAGCTCATGAAAAAAATATTTAGGTTCTACCGGTATCGAAAAAATGAAAATATCAGAAGCAGGAACTAAATAAACCTTCTCTCTTTAGATCTAAGTTGTGTTGCTTGTTGGTCCAGGGACAGCTATAAAGAAGAAGAAGATCTTTATTTATATAGCACCCGAACCCGGGATCTTCTTGCTGTGAAGCGAGAGCACTAACCACTGCGCTACCGTGTCGCCCGATAAAGGAAATTACTTGTTTCAGTTCTAATAAATGATTTGTTTCCCCCCAATTTTTTTTCATTTTCTCCCCAAATCATTCTCCATTTTTCACACATTTCTTGACATTGGAGATGAATCTGATATTGTAAATTTCTTTCACACATTACAGATGCTCGTCATATAATTAGAATATCAAGAAAAAGTGCATTCACTTCTGTTATTCAACTTGAAAATAATATATGATAGACTCATGCAAAGTGAGATATAGCCTTACTTGTTAGACATTTGATTATTATGGCTCAGCTTGTAAAAACCCCAAATAAAAAATCTTAGAATTAGAATATTTTGAAAATGGACTATAAGCCATGATCATTACATTTATAAGAAATAAAGGCTTGACATATGGCACTCTGCATGTAATTAGTCTATATCATATTCACATTTTAAGTTGCATTACAGAAATAAATTATTTTTTTCATGATATTCTAATATGACGAGCAACAAGTAAACATTGTTCTGTTTACTGGTTCTAAATTACAAAAATGTGGTCTCGGAAAAAATCAAGTATCGTTTAAAAACTGGTTTAAAAAATAATGCAACTGTTATTGTAAAGTTGGGGGCGGGGTTAGGAGCGGGTATTACCGGAGTTGGACAGGTTCATGATGCTGGACGGGTGCGTGTCCTTCGGGGCCTTAAAGTCTGAGATCCAGGAGCCAAACTGGGCCTTGATGTGGTCCACGCAGTAGAACCAGTGCACAGGCATCGACATTGCGTCGCCTGCGCACATGCCCCACAGTGCGGCGGAGACGGCGGCACGGAGAGACGACATCACTGTGGACCAATCAGCGAGAAGGCTGTGGACCAATCAGAGAGCAGGGTGTATTATCTCCTAGACATGTCTGCAGATGATGTCCTAGACTGTTAAATGGACTTTAAAGTTAGTTTGTCATTAAAGAAATAGTTAATAATTTATTGCAAATATTATGGATTTGGAGACACCCTCGGTGCAAGAAGGAGCACTACCACAGGTCCTTCATCCCCACTGCTGTCAGACATGTGCAAGGGGCTATATGCACGCAAGCGTCACGTGACTTCTGAGTGGATTCTAAGGAGTCGTTTGCGTATCCTGTCTCCGTTATTTCCCTATGAGGTCTTGTCTAAAAAAATAAATAGCTGAAGATTATGTAATGTATGTTTTATTGTGAAACTCACACCTGCATCATGCTCTTTGCTACTACCCGTACTTCCGGCTTGCGGAGTTCAATAAACACAGTTAAAAGCTACAGCCGTCTCATCCATGTCTCCCTGTACTCTCAACAAATAAGTACATTACATGGTGTCAGAAATCTGTCAAGAACAGTACCCACGCAACCATGATGATGCAGTTCGACCACCCGAAGATAGACTGGGACGCAGCGGACTTACATCAGGAGTTTCAGAGGTTTCGTAGCCACGTTAGCTTCGTGTTCGCGGGTCCCCTGTCCGCGCTGGAACCCGAACAGAAAGCGGGCTGGATAGGTATGTGGATCGGTGAACAAGGGAGAGAAATCTACAAAACGCTTGACTGGACTGACGATGAGAAAGACAACTATGCTAAGCTTCCTGTCTGTAAGTGATGAGAAATATGCTGAGCTACAGGAACGCACTAAAGATGAACTAAGCATTCTCCTACAGGTTATCCACCAAGGCTGGCCAGACCACAGGAGGGAAGTGCCCACACCGGTTCAGCCATACTGGGACTCACGGAGCCAACTTGCAGTAACGCAAGTTACGTATGTAACTATGGTTCTATGAATCCCGAATGACCGCCAGAGGCGGTGCTTCAAGCACTGAATGATCATTCTTGAGCATGCCCAGGTCGAGAAATTAATAACAACACAGTCACCTGTGACATCCGGTGACCTACGTGAGTCTATAAAGTCACGTGACACCGGAAACACAGTCCCTACAATCTTCTCGCACAACGAGAGGATTCCGAGGGACTGAACACTCTGGCGGTCATTCGGGATTCATAGAACCATAGTTACATACGTAACTTGCGTTCTATTTCATCCCTTCTGACCGCCAGAGGCGGTGCTTCAAGCACTGAATGACTAATGTCAACAAGGTCCCGAGGAATCCACGGACCCAAAGACGCTCACCTCACTCAAGAGCGGTGCTGGCGGAGGACGCCCTCCAACGGATGTGGAGTGGCCACATTCACCCTGTAGAACCGGGTAAAGGTGTTTGAAACTATTTAGATTTTTTTTTACAGTTTTCAATAGTCAGTTGAACTGAGTAGAACAGACAGGTGTTTGTATTTATGTACTATCATGTAAAAGATGTTCATAGTAACTGAATGGGGGGTAGAGTAGAGGGGGGGCCTCTGTGACTGAATGGTATTGACCAGTATTTGTGCTGCTGTTTTATTAATGTAGGAATACGGCCGTATTCAAAGAGAATGGGGAGGAACAGGAATAAACGAAAAACATGTGCTAACGTAGCGCTCAGGGCAGACTTTACGCACAGGCATTGTGCATAAAGTCTCTCTGTTCATTCATCAGGCAAAACGTAAAACAATCAGCAAATATAAGGTTAATGTCCTAACAGAAAGTTATCGGCCTGCTGTCTCTCTGGAGCGGAGAGAGCGGAGAGAGCTGAGAGAGCGGAGAGAGCGAGAGTGAGCGGGGAAAGACGCGTCTCCACCGATTCTGCATCTTTTCGTTAAAAATAAGTTCAACACAACAGATCAATGATCATCAACTCGATTCTCCCCCGCGGCCGCGCTGTGGGGAGGACGAGCCGCGGGTCGGGGACACACGTAGTTTTTCGAGCAGAGAGCACGAGCTCTGCGCACACAGGCAGCGTGAGTCTCCGTGAGACTCCGCCCACCCTCTCCCCTGCTCCTGCTGCGTGGGCTGACACCGCGGAGCTCATTCAGTCCAATTGTAACGAGCCACTTTGTTGACCCAGTAACGATAACGGCGTTGTAACGACGGGGAGAGTAATGAATTAGATTACTCCGTTACTGAAAAAATAACGCCGTTACGTAACGCCGTTATTTTAAACGGCGTTATTCCAAACACTGGTGACCGGCCACATCTGGCATAAGCATCAGTGATAACACCCACGACCCACTGTGACAAACGCTGTTTAGATAGCGGATGACCCACTCGGGGTCCCGCGTAGCACACAAACAGTTGATCCGACTTACGTATCGCCGCGGTCGCCCTCACATAAGCGGCCAGCGAGCGGACAGGGCACAGATGCTCGGAGTCGGAGTCAGGGTCAAAGCGGGCAAGTCGCAAGGGCCCGACAGGACTGGCAGAGGGCACCTTCGGAACAAAAGAGGGATCAGGCCAGAGAGTAACCCCCGAACCATCAGGGTTCCATCGGCAGCAAGAGTCCCCGATAGAGAAGGCCTGCAATTCACCCACCCGCTTGGCTGAGACCATCGCCAAGAGGAATGCAGTCTTCATGGACAACCACTTAAGGCTCACCTCTGACAATGGTTCAAACGGCGCAGACCGCAGAGCCGTGAGCACCACGTCCAGGTCCCATGAAGGCACCACGTGGCGTCTGGGGGGATGCAGTCTCCGGGCGCCCTTCAAAAACAATTTTATTTTATTGCCGCCGACTGTAGCACCGTCCACGTCAACATGCCAACAGGAAATAGCCGCCACGTATACCTTTAGGGTAGAGGGAGACCGTCCCTTATCAAGCAGGTCCTGCAAGAACAAGAGGATGGCCGGGACAGGACAGCGTACAGGGTCCAGGCCACGGTCACGACACCACCCGTCAAACAGTTTCCACCTGTTCGCATACAACAGGCGTGTGGACGGCGCCCGGGCATTGTCAATAGTGTGACCGACACCACCGTCAAAAACGGAAAAATCTATGCCGGGCCTCGCAGTGGCCAGACCCAGAGTTGGAGGCGAGCGGGCTCGGGGTGCAGCACCCGGCCCCTCATTTGGGACAACAGGTCCGCCCGGCAAGGGAGACGCATTGGCAAGTTGCAACAAAGCCTGCGCAGCAGCGAAAACCAAGTCCTCCCCGGCCAGAATGGAGCCACCAGGAGAAGCCGGTGTCCCTCCTGAAGGACCCGGAGAAGCGTCGGGAAAATGAGCGGCAGCGGAGGGAAGGCGTACAGCAGAACGCGGGGCCAGTCGTGCGCCAGTGCGTCCTGGCCCATCGGGCTGGAGGCGTCCGCCAGAGAGAACCAGAGTGGGCAATGGTTCGCATCTCTCGAGGCGAAGAGATCCACCTCCGCCCTGCCGAAGGACCCCCAAATCAGGGTCACCACCTCCGGATGGAGCATCCACTCCCCGGCTGGCATAGAATGACGGGACAGGAAATCGGCCACCTGATTTTGCGGTCCCGGTATATGAGTCGCCCGCAATCCCGCCAATCGAGGCCACGCCCCCGCGAGTAGCTGACCAGCCACCTGAGTCAACCTGACCGACCCGGTTCCCCCCATGTGGTTGATGTGGTAGACCACAGACGTGTTGTCTGACCGTATTAAGACGCGTCGGCCCCGCAGATACGGCAGGAAACGACGAAGCGCCAAATGCACCGCAAGCAGCTCCAAGACGTTTATGTGTTCCCGCCTCGACCGAGGGGGCCACACACCTTGCGTCACCCGGCCCTGCCACGTCGCACCCCAGCCCGTGGACGACGCATCCGTACACACAACTTCTCGCCGAGCCGGACAAGCCCCCAGCGGGACGCCATGCTCGATCCAAAGCCTGTCCCTCCACGGAGCCAGAGCCACCAGACACTGACGCGACACCAGTAACCGCACACGCCGGTGTGAAAGCCGCGATGGATCTAACTGCTGGCCGTTCAACCATAGTTGTAGGGGGCGCAGACGGAGCAGTCCCAGGGGAACCACACTGGAAACCGACACCAACTTGCCTATAGGAGCCGCAGGAATGAGATAAAAGGCAACCTTCCGGCCCCTTGAAACCCAGAGAGGGTCTCCACGATACCCCCGACCCGCCGAGGTGAGGGTCGCGCGGTCATGGAGACCGTGTCGAGAGCAATACCCAGAAAAACCGTGGCCTGGGTCGGAACCAGGTTGCTCTTGGGGAGATTCACTCTGAGCCCCAACCGGCGTACGTGCGCGAGGACAGTCTCCGTGTCCCGGACAGCCTGTGCGCGGGATCGACCATGTGCGAGAAGAACAAAAGGGACTGTGTTTCCGGTGTCACGTGACTTTATAGACTCACGTAGGTCACCGGATGTCACAGGTGACTGTGTTGTTATTAATTTCTCGACCTGGGCATGCTCAAGAATGATCATTCAGTGCTTGAAGCACCGCCTCTGGCGGTCAGAAGGGATGAAATAGAACTGATGGCATAGCCTACAAAGGGATGCAGATTGTAGTTCCGCCCACCATGAGAAAACACATGCCAAATCTCATACATCAGTCTCACCTGGGAATGGTGAAAAGCAAGCAGCGTGCACGTGAAGTGTTATATTGGCCAGGTATGAGTGCAGAGATCGACAACATGATCAGAAACTGTGCGGATCTCCAAAACAGACTCCCCGAACTGCCGCTAATGCCAACAGAAACGCCTGAGCTCCCATTTGAAATGGTAGCTTCTGATCTGTTTGAGTTCGAAGACAAGCAGTACATGCTACTAGTGGACTATTACTCTAAGTACATTGAGGTTGATAGGCTCAAAGATCAATGCAGCCGCACAACAATCGAGACTCTGAAAGCCCAGTTCAGCAGGCATGGTATCCCTACCATTCTGCGGACGGACAACGGTCCACAGTATGCATCGGCGGAGTTCAAGGAGTTCTGTGAGAGCTACGGCATCCGGCACAAAACATCTTCACCTCACGCACCACACCCCAACGGTGAAGCAGAGTGGGCAGTGCAAACAGTGAAGAGGCTGTGGAGCAAAGCTCCAGACAAACATCTTGCACTGTTAGACTACAGAACAACACCACTTGAATCAGTTGGACTGTCACCCGCACAGCTTCTTATGGGAAGGAGGCCACGTAATAAACTGCCTACTGCTCGTGCACTACTGAAACCTATGAGCTATGACCCTCTTCAAGTTAAACATCTTCTGGACAAGACCAAGTGCACACAAAAACTCTACTACGACAGGAGAGCAGCATGTCCCCGCCCAGATCTACGGTCCGGAGATGAAGTCAGGATTGCACCGTTTCCTGGCAACCGGAAATGGACCCCTGCTGTCGTCGTACAGCCACACAGCTCTCCTCGGTCCTAATGTAGTGGACAGTGGAGGCAAGCTGTACCGCCGCAACAGTCAACATCTTTGCACCAGCACTGCAACTGCCAATCAGTCACGTCACGTTCCAAGTGATGATGAGCCCTGGCATGAAGTATCGCAAACACCAGCAGCCGAGGTACAAACAGACACACCTTCTTCACCCCCGGTGAGGCCCCAGCGCTCACAAGCTTTAACAGGTGACCTCTACCGAACCAGGCGTGGCAGAGCAGTGAAACCCCCGGACAAACTGAACATATGAACTTTTAACATCTGCATGCGGTTTGTAGTCAGGGGTAGGCGTGGACCATACGCCAGATGGAAGTGATGTGCTAGTAACCTCTCCTTCCTAGACTAGTTACATTTAAAGGAAAAAAAGAAAAGGGAAAATGTAAAAAAATAAAAAATAAAAATTTTGTAAATGTTTATTGTCCATAAACTTGAAATGTTAACAGTATTATAAGATGTATAAAGAAGTACATGTTCATAAGTAAACTTAAAGCTTAACAAAAACAAACACAAAAATACTATAATACAGAGAAGTACTTCAATATTGCACTGTTCAAGAGTTAAAGAATAATACGGGTTAGCTATTGCACTATCCTTCGCAGATTATTTCTATTACTGAGAAAGGGGGATGTAATGTATGTTTTATTGTGAAACTCACACCTGCTCTTTGCTACTACCCGTACTTCCGGCTTGCGGAGTTCATTAAACAAAAGCTACAGCCGTCTCATCCATGTCTCCCTGTACTCTCAACAAATAAGTACATTACAGATTACGTGGTGGTAGACAGTGAGTCACTGGTGGACAGTCACTGGCATGTTAAAAACATCGCGTCGGGGGCAAAAAATTAACTAGAGGAAACTTCCGTGCTCATCACAGTAAGTGTTTTTGTCTTGAAGCTAACGGCTAACACGAATTAAAAATGAAAATAGCTACACGATTTTAAACGAGCCTGCTCAAAATATAATCTGCCTGTCTTTAGTATAAATACTTTTTAGGTGTTTTTTGATACTAGCTGTTAGCGCTGAGATAAAAAGTCCTACCTCAAAAACAGACGTTTCCTGCAGTCAAGAATTTACATCCAACGTAATGTTTTTAACACGTAACGAGTCACTTCGGATCAGTATCTCACTGTCAGTGATGTTTCCTTGAACTATACATTGTTTTAGACAAGACCTCATAGGGAAATAAAGGAAACAGGATACGGAAGCACCGACTAAGGATCCACTTGGAAGGCACGTGTCATTTACGTGCATAGAGCCTATAACAACTATGCACAACTGCGTGCAATAATCTCTGTATCAGCGTCAATTTATAAACCACCTGCACTAGGACTGTAAACGTTGCACTGCCAATGCTGACATTTTGATATTCTACATTTCTGTTCTAATTTGTATTATTATTTTTATTTTTTTTATAATTTATACTTTTTGCCCTTTAAGCTTTTTTACTCATTGTACATAAGATACCTCTATTTACTATTAAATTGTTTGCACATTTCCTGTCTATTTTGCACACCCTGAGTGTTTCTGAGAGCTGATGTAACGAATTTCTCCATTGTGAGATCAATAAAGAATTATCTTATCTTATTTTTTTCCAGGTGAAAGTTTCTTTGTTCAGAGTAAATTGGAACCTTAACTAAATTAACTAAACTACCTAAATTGTTTTCATGAAAATCATGTTTTCTCATCAGCACAACATGAAAACAATCTTTTCATGTTGGTGAAAAGATTGTTTCACCAACATGAAAACTGTGGATTTTCATGTTGGTCAGGGTTTGTATGAGTCTAATTTAGGTCTAGTAAATAAGTCTCTGGATGTTTAACGAGTTTATTTTGAAATGCACTTGTTTCTGACCTGGAACTCCGACTAAACAAATATATCATATACAAGAAATGAGTTCTGTGTTGTATTCCTCATAAACAAAGAAAACGGAGATGTAAGGGGCTGCTCACCTGAAACGAGTCTCAAATCATTACACAACGTTTATTTCGCTGTTATAAAACACCGGAAGTGCCCCGGAGCTGAAAGGAAGTGTGCGGATGCTATGTTTTTAGCTTTAGCTTCGAAGAAAATTCACAGATTAACGTGAAATTCTCCAAAGAATCCTTTCATTTGAGTTTCATTATCCAATGGATGACGGCGCATTTTAAAGTCGAATTAAGTGAAATCCGCAAGTCTTGTTTTATTTATGATTTTGTTACATTGTGTCCCGTTTTTTGACTGCCAGGTGAACATTAGACAAAATATAGAGTAACTTCATTTTTTATATACACTTAACGTTAACGCAGGAGTTACAGAACATAGTGAATAATTATCCTGAAAACACTACTTAATAAATAGTTTAAACTAATAAAACACAATATTTCAGTACACACTCTGGGCCCTTTTATTTACATGGCCTACGGAAGCTGCCTCACACCAAACGTGTATGAATGAAGGCGCTCTTGTTTAGTTTGTGTGCATTTTCTGGCGAAATTAACACCTACCCTTTGGCTTTTTAAATATGCTTGAGTGTTAGGAGGAGCAGCTTTTACGATTATCAGCTCATTAGCGTTTTCGAAACGTGTTTCTGTGGAGTTTAAAGGAGTTTTAGCTTCAGCGGCTACAGCAAGCACAACATGGAGCTGGACTCGGAGCTTTCTCCAGTCGGTAAGAAACAAGCTGCTTTAGTCCAGGTTTAGCCCTGCTTTAGTCCCGGTTTAGTCCACGTTTTAGCTTTGCTGTAGTCCTGGTTTAGTCCTCGTTTTAGCCCTGCTTTAGTCTCGTTTTGGTCCTGGTTTAGTCCTTGTTTAGTACTGGTTTACTCCCTGTTTAGTCCCGTTGTGATACTCGTTTTAGTCCCGTTTTGATACTCGTCCCGTTTTGATACTTGTTTTAGTCCTTGTTTAGTCCCGTTTTGATCCTGGTTTAGTCCTTGTTTTAGTCCTTGTTTAGTCCTGTTTTAGTCCTTGTTTAGTCCTGTTTTGATCCTGGTTTACTCCCTGTTTAGTTAGGGTGACCAGATTTTCTGACAAAAAAACTGGGACACTATTTGGGAATTAGTTGCACGGTCAACCAGGGAGCCATTTATTGACTGTTTTTCCTAAGCTAAATGGTAAATCTGCTTGTTACTATCTTACACCAGGCACCAATCAGCATTAACATGATAGATTTGATATTTTTTATTGGTTTCTACTTAGTAATGGACATTTGCATGGCCCAAAGAAATGAATTTTCAAGCAAAGTTGGTTACTTTGTGGATCATGTTGGCTAAAAACTGGGACACTTGGGACAGATCCTGTGTAAAACTGGGACAAATTAATGGTTTTGGAGGAATGTGTGGGGACATGGGACAGAGGACTCAAAAGTGGGACTTTCCCAGGTAAACTGGGACTTCTGGTCACCCTATGTTTAGTCTGCGTTTAGTCCTGTTTTGATCCTTCTTTTAGTCCTCGTTTAGTCCTGTTTTGATTCTTCTTTTAGTCCCGTTTTGATACTTGTTTAGTCCCGTTTTGATCCTTGTTTTAGTCCTGTTTTGATTCTTCTTTTAGTCCTGTTTTGATACTTGTTTTAGTCCTGTTTTGATCCTTGTTTTAGTCCTTTTTTGATCCTTGTTTTAATCCTAGTTTAGTCCCGTTTTGATCCCTGTTTAGTCCCATTTTGATACTTGGTTTAGTCCTTGTTTATTCCTGTTTTGATCCTTGTTTTAGTCCTGGTTTAGTCCCTTTTTATCCCTGTTTAGTCCTGTTTTGATTCTTCTTTTAGTCCTGTTCTGGTCCTTGTTTTAGTCCTTTTTTTAGTCCTGGTTTAGTCCCGTTTTGATCCCTGTTTAGTCCTCGTTTAGTCCTGTTTTGATTCTTCTTTTAGTCCTGTTTTGATTCTTCTTTTAGTCCTGTTCTGGTCCTTGTTTTAGTCCTTGTTTTAGTCCTGGTTTAGTCCCGTTTTGATCCCTGTTTAGTCCTCGTTTAGTCCTGTTTTGATTCTTCTTTTAGTCTTGTTTTGATACTTGTTTTAGTCCTGGTTTAGCCCATTCTGACTCCGTTTACCCGTGTTGTTCCTCAGACAGGGCCAGGCTGTTCTGGTCCACTCAGGACCTGGATTCGGTTTTCTGTGAGATCCAGAACCAACTGAACCAACTGCAAACCCGACTCCAGACCAGCACGGCCTCGGACAGAGGTACTGTAGTATAAGTAAAACAACAACAACCACTACAACTATCTCCACCACTATTACTGTTTTTCCATTGTTTTAATTTATTCCAATCATTTGAAAACATATAATGTCTGCCCCCTATCAGCACAAAATCATTTACAGTTAAAGTCATTTAAAGTGTCTTATGCAGCATCTTGTCAATTACACAAGACAAAACACAATCGCACATAAATAAATTAAAGTTGATCTGCTACTGTGCAGTGTCATATTTCTGTAACATTGATAAGTTAACATTATTCTTCAACACATAAATGAACTTGGAAGGATTGAGGTACATCTTTCTTTCACAGCCGATTGAAACCTGGGTTTTGTAAAAATCTCAGTTCCTTTTAGTTCATGTCTTCTTCATCACTAGGTGAATCTGTTTTGCAAATGGTTTGGTAAACTTTACATATGAGCTTTATACATGTTTTTTAGAATGTTATATTCTACCAAATCATAAAATTTCATTTTTTTTACAAATATTTATCGGATTGATTGGGTCTCTGTATCCACTTCCACTGGCGATTCTAATCGTTTTTTTATGTAAAAGAAAACTTTTGGCAGCACTTCCCCCACTTGTTTGTTTATTTGGATCTGTTTATTTATCTGGATCACCATTAGCTTTTCTCCAAATGGCCATTGGCCCCTCCGACCATCCCCAACCACTCACTCACTCACTCACGAATGCAGTGAGTGAGTGACATTAGATCTACATTAGATCTGTGCTTTTCATGTATTAAATTCACTTGATGCTGTTGGGTTTCCCAGATCTATATTGAAGTCACCACACACACAATTAATGATTTGTAATTATTTTTTTCCCATCTCAAGGATTTGCCTAAATAATTAAACACAAGACCCTGCTACCAATTTCATTTCCATCAAATTGTCCACAGCAATTGTTTTTTGTTCAATCATTTTGCATTTTAAATGAGAATCAATGAAGAGGGCTACACACTATTGCTACTACTACTGCAGACCAGATTGCAGCAGTAGTATGTGTTGACAGTACTTGTGTATTTTTTAGACCTGGAGCAGAGCCTGAAGCTGCTGGAAGCATTTGATTGGCCGGTTGTAGCCACGTCCCCCGTTGTGCAGGTGGTCATTGGCTCAGGTGCGTGTCTCACTGTCAGATCTCAAATCGCCTTCACCACCGGAGAACCTTATGTATTTGCTTATTTTTAAATTCGATTAATTTCAGATTTGATTTTCTATCTGCTGTTTTCAGACGCAGAGCCCTCCACTGCACCCCCTGCCCTGGCCCCTGGTACTGTGCCGGAGTGTGAGGACCCCCAGGCTGCGGCCCCTGTGGTCCCTGAGTACCAGGAGCACTGCTGCTGCAAGGTCAGTATTTCACTGAACATTTAATCAGACACAAGTTAATATCATCCATGTGATGTCAAGCTATCAGTGACACAATCTTCATACGCCAACATGACACATATTTTAAGTCGTTTTAGTTGATTAAACGTTCCAGCACATTCTTAAAAACAAAGATCTCTCACTATTGTTGTGCTGCATTCACCCCACCACACTGTGGAAGGGACTCTGACTGTTGTCCTTTCTGTGTCGTAGTCTTGTGTGCCTACATTACCCATAATCCCCGAGTCCAGGCTGTGGGTGCTGAATCCTCTGAAGGTGCCTCTGTTTTACGGCTTTCATCGGTCAAACCCCGGAGTCGACCCATCGGAACAGAGCGTGGTGTACACAGCACCGTGCGGGCTCCGCCTCTGTAATCACGATGAAGTGATGAACTTCCTGTTGATTAGCGAGAGCTTCCACCTCCTGCAGGTCTGTGACTGACCTAATATCATCTAAACATTTCTATAGTGATTAACTCATATAATCCTTCTCAAAGTGCGGCTTGCAAGCACAAATAAAAAGTAGAAGCGTCATTTGATCCCTATGCATGCGGATTCCGTTAGCCTGCTCAATGTATTTTCCCTATAGCCATTAGTATTAGCCACCAAACATCTCAAATTATGAACGATTCAGATGTCTTAAGCTGTTGTCGACCACTTTTTGTCTCTGAGGGCCAAAATGAAAATGTGACTGTGGGCCGCGGGCCAAACGCAGCGATTTCAAGCGTGAAACACGGATGCGAGTCAGTCAGTGTCTCTCTGAGTCTGGACTTGTTGAGGGTCATGACCCTAAAAGTCTGCTCACCAAACAGTGAAAGCATGCTGTGCATGCTTCTTAATCTGTGGGTACCTTTCTAGTGAGACCTGTGTATAAAAATCCTTCAGATTCAGTGACATGAATTTATTCTTTAGCTCAGTATCCCACTGAAACTCAATGAGCTCCATCTGAATGTGGTCTGGGACAGAGTCAGGAGTAACATTCAAGGGTTGGGAAAATAGTTCCATATCATCAGCATTCTTTCTGAGGTCCATAAAACACACATCAAACTGGTGCACCGTGGGAGCTGCAGTCCTGATGGTGCATTGTGAGTAGGGATGTCACGGTAAACGGTGTAGCGTCAAACACCGGTAAAAAAGTCTTGTTTTTGAAAAACTATATTATCTCGGTGGATTACCGCGCCCGCGGTGTAGGCACGGTGAGCCTCACCGGCCACCATCTCATCTGCGATACCGCGATAATACCGAAAACCATGATAATTTTGGTCACAATAACCGTGAGGTAAATTTTTCATTCCGTGACACCCCTAATTGTGGGAGCTGTAGTCCTGATGGTATATTGTGGGAGCTGTAGTCCTGATGGTATATTGTGGGAGCTGTAGTCCTGAGGTGAGCAGATCGTTTGAGACGCTCTACTTCAAAGGGGTTTACCCATGGGTGAGAGTAGCTGTGATTGGAGAGGAGGAGCCGGGCCAACCCTAACTCCTCCCCATTGGTCTATATATTCAGCTGCGTCCATAGTGGGACCTTTGTCGCTGACTAAGCCTTTTGGATGAAAGGCGAAACGTTCGAGGACTTCAACTACTGAGTACAGAAGATGAATCAAGTACCTTCATTGAAGATGTAGTCCTGATGGTATATTGTGGGAGCTGTAGTTCTGATGGTGCACTGTGGGAGCTGTAGTCCTGATGGTGCACTGTGGGAGCTGTAGTCCCGATGTGCCGGTGCATTGTGGGAGCTGTAGTCCTGATGGTATATTGTGGGAGCTGTAGTTCTGATGGTGCACTGTGGGAGCTGTAGTCCCGATGGTGCACTGTGGGAGCTGTAGTCCCGATGCGCCGGTGCATTGTGGGAGCTGTAGTCCTGATGGTATATTGTGGGAGCTGTAGTTCTGATGGTGCACTGTGGGAGCTGTAGTCCTGATGGTGCACTGTGGGAGCTGTAGTCCTGATGGTGCACTGTGGGAGCTGTAGTCCCGATGTGCCGGTGCATTGTGGGAGCTGTAGTCCTGATGGTATATTGTGGGAGCTGTAGTTCTGATGGTGCACTGTGGGAGCTGTAGTCCCGATGGTGCACTGTGGGAGCTGTAGTCCCGATGCGCCGGTGCATTGTGGGAGCTGTAGTCCTGATGGTATATTGTGGGAGCTGTAGTCCTGATGGTATATTGTGGGAGCTGTAGTTCTGATGGTGCGCTGTGGGAGCTGTAGTCCTGGTGGTGCACTGTGGGAGCTGTAGTCCTGATGGTGCATTGTGGGAGCTGTAGTCCTGATGGTGCATTGTGGGAGCTGTAGTCCTGATGGTGCACTGTGAGAGCTGTAGTCCTGATGGTGCACTGTGGGAGCTGTAGTCCTGATGGTGCACTGTGGGAGCTGTAGTCCTGATGGTGCACTGTGGGAGCTGTAGTCCTGATGGTGCAGTGTGGGAGCTGTAGTCCTGATGGTATATTGTGAGAGCTGTAGTGCTGATGGTGCACGGTGGGAGCTGTAGTGCTGATGGTGCACGGTGGGAGCTGTAGTCCTGATGGTGCATTGTGGGAGCTGTAGTCCTGATGGTATATTGTGGGAGCTGTAGTCCTGATGGTGCACTGTGAGAGCTGTAGTGCTGATGGTGCACTGTGAGAGCTGTAGTCCTGGTGGTGCACTGTGGGAGCTGTAGTCCTGATGGTATATTGTGGGAGCTGTAGTCCTGATGGTGCACTGTGAGAGCTGTAGTCCTGATGGTGCACTGTGAGAGCTGTAGTCCTGATGGTGCACTGTGAGAGCTGTAGTCCTGGTGGTGCATTGTAGGAGCTGTAGTCCTGATGGTATATTGTGGGAGCTGTAGTCCTGATGGTGCACTGTGGGAGCTGTAGTCCTGATGGTGCACTGTGAGAGCTGTAGTCCTGGCGGTGCATTGTGGGAGCTGTAGTCCTGATGGTATATTGTGGGAGCTGTAGTCCTGATGGTGCACTGTGGGAGCTGTAGTCCTGATGGTGCACTGTGAGAGCTGTAGTCCTGATGGTGCACTGTGAGAGCTGTAGTCCTGGCGGTGCATTGTGGGAGCTGTAGTCCTGATGGTATATTGTGGGAGCTCTAGTGCTGATGGTGCATTGTGGGAGCTGTAGTTCTGATGATTTCCTGTCATTTCAGTTGGAGCTGTTCTCCTTCAGCGCCTGCGTCTCTGTGGACCCCTGTGAGCCTGTCTCTGACCTGGGTTTGGCCCTTGGGCCGGACCTGAGCCGCGGCCAGGAGCTGACGCCTGTGGAGCTGTGTTTGAGAAAGGGAGAGCGCCCCCCGGTGTTTAAATACCGCCGTGACCGCTGGCCGCATGGATGCTTCCTGTCCAACACTCCTGACCTGTACCGCTCCTTCTGCGACTGCAGGGGGTCCTGCAAAGAGGGGGCGTGTTCTTGTGTCTCCATGACGACGGGACATGGCTACAAACATGGCCGATTGCAGCACCCCAACAACAATGGGTCAGAACTTTAAATATTTAAATATAAGTGGTTCTCAAGCTGTAAAATTAGTAGTAGTAGTTGTAACTATAATCTGTTGCAGTATTTTAGTTGCAGTAGCATTGTAGTAGTGAGATTTGTATAGCCTTTATTTGTTATCATTTTGATCTTTGTGGCTCACAGCTTGTAAAAACCCCAAATCAGAAAATTTGATATTTGAAAATGGACTGTAAGCCATTATCATCAAAATGTTGCATGTAATGAGTCTATATCATATATTTAAGTTAAATTACAGAAATAAATGAACTTTTGAAAGACACTCTAAATAAGTTTCACCTCTATAGTCTGTTGCAGTATTGTAGCAGTAGCTGTAGTAACTCTAATCTGTTGTAGTATTGTGGAGTGTGGCCCGTGGTGCGGCTGTGATCCCGGACTCTGTCAGAACCGCGTGGTCCAGAGAGGTCTGAGAGTCCGACTGCAGGTCTACAGGACCACCACTGATCCAAGTCCAGAATCAAGTCCGGACCAGCACCAAGTACCCAGTGTGGACCAGAGTGTGGGCCCTACAGCAGACCCAGAGCGAGGGCTGGACCGGGGCTGGGGCGTCCGCTGTAAGGACCACCTGGACCAGGGAACCTTCATCTGCGTCTACGCAGGTGATAATGCTTTCACCTGGTCTTCCTGGTTTTATTTTGTAAACATGGTCTTTACTTCCTGGTTTAGTTTTGTAAGTGTGGTCTTAACTTCCCTGTTTTATTTTGTAGGCATGGTCTTAACTTCCTGGTTTAGTTTTGTAAGTGTGGTCTTAACTTTCTGGTTTAGTTTTGTAGGCATTGTCTTAACTTTCTGGTTTAGTTTTGTAGGCGTGGGCTGTGTCCGAATGTCCTCTCTACACCCTATATTTCACTATACAGTGGTCACGCCATTTTGTTTGTTTGTTTACTTACTTTATTGTCCCCGTAGGGAAATTTGTCCTCTGCATTTAATCCATCCTTCGATGCCGCTAGGGCAACCCGTAAGGAGCAGTGGTCGACGGCAGTGCCGCGCCCGGGGACCCATCTCCATGATGTGGAGCCAGGCTGATGGTCAGAATCACCTGACTGGCCTATGTTTTTAGTGGTAGGGGAAACCGGAGTACCCGGAGGAAACCTACGCAGACACGGGGAGAGCATGCAAACTCCTGTAGGGGTGTCCGAATGTCCGGGGCCGGGTTGCGGAGGCAGCAGTCTCAGCAGAGATGTCCAGACTTCCTGATATACGCACACCTCCTCCAGCTGTTCTGGGGGGACCCCGAGGCGACCAGGCCAGGTCGGAGACATAGTCCCTCCAACGTGTCCTGGGTCTTCTACGAGGCTTCCTCTTCGAATGTCCAGAGAGAAAAAAGTCCAGAGAGTCCAGAGTGTCAAAATTTCCCACAATGCATTCTGAAAAGTTGTGAGCAGCGGTGGTCACTAGATGGGTCAATATAGACCACAATGCATTGCGAGAGTCGGAGAAGAACGGCCGACAGTGACAGGTCTAGAATAGAATAGACTTCATTGATGATCGCAATGATAGCAGAAATGTACCTTTGTATAAAATCAGTTTGTGGCAGACACAGCAGCAGCAGATTCACTTAATTGAAAGAAAAGAAAGGAACAGACTGACCGAACGGCATTAGCGGTTACAACTTATTCAGCTCCTTGATGGCAAAGGGAACAAAATAATTCCTGTACACATTTCTTTTGGCACAAGGGAGTCTGTATCTCTGCCGTGATGGAAGGAGCTCAAAGTAATGGGACAATGGATGGCTATCGTCATCTGTGATCTTATGACAGACACGATGCACGGCTTTGTTGTAATGCAGAGACAAATTGTTTGTTGATGGCCTGTTATTTTACTGCCGAGTTTAACAACTCTGCCAAGTTTAGCCTTGTTTTTGATAGCTAAATGACCAAACCAAGAGACTATGTTGAATACCAGGACGCTCTCAGTTAAACACTGATAAACCCTTATTAAGATATGGTCACTGACTTCAAAACCTCTCCGCTGACGCAGCAGGAAATGAGGGAAAACAGCTGATTCAATCACACGTTGCGTATTTCTCATAAATAAACTACTTGAATATAAACGGCTACGGTGAAAAGATGCTAACGTTAGCTGCTTACCTTTTTAAAACTGATAAAAGACAATAATCCAAGCCGTTTTCCTTATTCATGTAAAATCCATGTGAAATCAAACGTATCAGACTCATATTTATCCATATCCCTTGTCTCTTGAGTTTGGTTGGTCTTTATCGCAGAAATACATAATTCCCAGAGTTTAGAAAACTTATAGTAGCTGTAGTGCACTCATCCTGCTGGCATCTGGACTGACCTACTTTCTGCACGGCGCAGCGTGTGGGACGTCACGCAGCGAGGAAAAGTAGTGAGCTTGTGTCAGAAACACAAACTGAATCAGTGCACTTTATAGTCTATGTAATGCGGGCCTGTGTAGTGAATGAGGGGTTAGGGATAGGGTGGCCATTCGGACACAGCCGTGGTCTTTACTTCCTGGTTTGGTTTTGTAGGCGTGGTCTTACAGAGAGGGGATGGACAGACTGAAGCCCCGCCGCTGAAGCAGCGGAGGGCGGAGCTCGCCGCAGACGATGAGATTCAGTTGGTCACTGAGTGGCTCCCGAAGGCGGCTCCCAACACTGACACTGCCCACATACCTGTGATCCAGAGAGGAAGTGACATCCCAGACCAGGTGAGCCGGAAGTGAGATCAGACAAAATCTGAGACATTAACAAATCGGAGTTTTGTTTTTTATGTTTTTTATTTGGAGAACGATCATCACGACCAAACCACAAGAGGCAGGCAGGCGTGTATCAGCCCAGTGCCTGGTCAACCTGGTTTGGCAATCTTTTCCATAACAAACCGGTCTGACCAGGTATAAGTTTTAGGACCGACCTCTGGCTGTGGCCAAAGTGTGCTAACCCGTGTCTAATGTGACGTGAACAGACTGCTGGCTGCTGCTAGTGGACAGCCGTCACTATTAACACGCAGGTCATACGGATTTAATATTTCACAACATCATACTGCTGTTCTAATGCTGTGTTCACACATAAGCACGATGCGTTACGAATGGCATTTTTCCGTCATTCGTGACGTTCGTGACGTGACTTAACGCATCTCAATGGGATTCTTAACAGAACGCATCAGCTCGTGACGTTCGTGGAGAAAGTTTTTGTCTGTCAAAAAATCTTCCACGAATGTCACGAATCACCCTCTGTTCGTGGAGTTCGCAGCGGAGCGTGTCCTTTCGTGAGGAGCAGTGGCGCTTCGTAATTCAGCGTGAGAGCATTCGTAGAGCAGAATCACCGTTTTCACGGTCAAAATTGACAGAAACACACGCTACGCCCAAAAGTAAATGTTGGTACCTGCAGTAGCTATGCCAAGGAAAAGTGTCAAAGTGCTGACAGCCTGACAGCGGCAGAAAAAAGTTTTGAAACGGTATTTGGGAACTGTATTTTCTTAATATGGACATACTTGAGGCTAGAGCAGAAAGCAGCGCCACACGGGACCAGAGGAGCGAGGAGGAGCAAACGAGAATGGGAGCGCTTGTACACACAGACGCATATTCGTGACCGTGCGTAATAATTCGTGCCATTAATCGTAACGCATAGTAACAGGTCGCAACAGTTAGTGGCGGCGCGTGAAACCTCTACCCCGAATCACTTAAGGTCGCACACACTACACAATTGTTCTAGTCTTAGGTGGACTTCACCCTGGAGAATTAGTAGCCAGGATAGTATTTCAAAGAAAATGACTTGATGTCCTTATACTTTACAATATTGACCCAACTGTTTGCAGATTGTGTTCAGCATGTTCAGAACAAACAAAAAATGCATCTAAAATTTGAGTTATCATGCATATAGAGATGTAAAAAGTCTTTGGCAAGGCAAGGCAAGGCAAGGCAACTTTATTTATACCGCGCATTTCGTACACAAGGCAACTCAATGGCGAACTGTCTTAAAGGAATAGGCCACTGTTTTAACATGCTGAGATATGTTCTTACCTGAGCTTTGACGAGTTGATACGTACCTGTCTGGTCTTTACACGTGCGCTCAGTCACGTAAACAGGGCACAGACGGCGTTAGCATAATAGCCTCTCCTCCTCTCCTCTATGGAAGTATTTTTTATTTAATTGTTTTCTTTCTTTTTTTTTTATCTTTTTTTTAAATATTTTTTTAATGTTTTTTATTTTTTATTTTTTTTTATTATTATTTTTTCTTCTTTTTTTTTTTTTTATCTATGGAAGTATATCTTTTGCCAAACAAAGTTAAAGTTGGAAGCAACAAGCTTTTCCACGTTTTCCTTATTTAAATACAGTTACATGAGCCTTTACACTATTCAAGTACAGTTACTGTATCAGTTACAATTGCAACTTGACTGCCACCAGATTGGAGTCACCAATACACACTAATGGAACCACGAAGAAGAAGCTAACAGGCTAACGGGCAAAGCTAACTGCAGGCTAACGCCACTTACACAGTATTTACAGTCAAGTGAAAAAAATTATCTCCATTGTGTACAATATCCCTCTGTTCCTTTGTCTTTTCTGTCAGCGTAGTATTTACTCTCACGGACAATTCCATCCATCCATCTTCTTCCACTTGTCTGTTGCCGGGTCGTGGGGGCAGCTGTTGGAGCTGCCTAAAACCAATGGCCGCTGACTGCTCTGCTTTTTGACTACGACACTGGAGGCCGCCATTGCTCCACCTTTGCTGTAGTACCTCCATATGACCGCTATTCCCCCATTGCAATGCATTGGACTTTAGACACGTTAAAAACAACTTTAATGCCCGGTGCCTAATGGTTTAAAAGTGGCTAGAGCTAGATATTCCTCCTGTGATTACGCTGGGTTAAAAACAATCTGGGGCACCGGGCTGGTTATCGTAGTATACATTTTAGAAATCTTGCATAATTAATGAGAGCCTGACTTTGATTGACAGGCCGTTTACGTCGCTGCCTGGCCATGGGCGTGATTACAACAGAAATACACGCCCATTACACGCCCCGCGAGGGCCAAGCAGGGCCGGGTCTACAGTCAAGATCCTCCCTTATGCCCTTTTTAGGAACATGCTTCGTCAGAGCTGGAGAGGAGGAGCCTGTAAATCCGCCATGATTTCCCCCACGAACGTGGTCATTTTGGTAAACGGGGAGGAGTGAGGAGGAGCTGTCTATTCTTTTTTACAGTCTATGCCTAAAACACATTGCACCAGCCCCTATGGCTCCTCCTGCAGGTGGTGGGTCCACAGAAGGATGGCCTCACAATTCTAACCGGGCCTGTTGGTCTCTCATAAGGGGCTTCTGAACTCGGACAATTAATGAGTAAAAAAACACAACATGCTACAACACCTGCAGTGGCGCTTATGGCCTCTAGAGGCATGAGTTACTTAGTACTGTTTTAAGTGTATGCGCAAAGTGGAAATAAATTGGGTCCCAATGTAGAGTAATACAAAATAATAACTAGGCCATGGATTAATGCCTATATAGTAGCCTCTTTCTAACTTTTTTTTTTTTAAAGACCCATTAAGAGTACCGTTAAAGTTCCGGATCGATAAGGAGTATTGATAAGAGTTGTAGTATCAATAAATCCTCAGCAATATCCACCACTATTAATGAGTGTGAATGGGTGACTGGTTCCTTACTGCAAAGCGCTATATAGGGTGAGTGTAAATACCATTTAATGACAATCTGTACAGCATGCTCATCTGTGTGGGCACCGCGCGCATGTGTGTGTGGTGGAAACAGGAGCATGTGATAGTTTACTAATGTTTAAGTGGCTTACAGATGGCGCCCTCTGCTGGTTGAGGCTAAAGGTTCTTTTGTGTTTCAGGTTTCAGTGAACGGCTCCAAACGGAGTCTGGACCAGAACTGCACCAGAGCCAGGACTTTAGGAACCGAGTTTCACCTCATCGACGCCAGTAAAGAAGGAAATCCCAGCCGCTTCTTCAACGTAAGCCCTTGCTCTTAACCCCTCCCCACTCCAAACCTTCTTTCTGTTGATGTACGAACACTTCAAACAGTGTTTTGTAAGTTATCAAATCAAATCAAACTTTATTTATAAAGCGCTTTTCATACAAAATGTAACACAAGGTGCTTTACAGTGCTTAAAAATCATTAAAATCGTCCCCACCAGTAAATATACATAAATAACTACAACCCCACCACCCCCCACCCCACCCGCACACACACACATATAAGTACAGACAGCCCTCAGTTAAAAGTCTTAAATAAAAATGGACATAGAGTTGAGTATGTAAAGCTGAGTACAGATGGACCGAAAGAGGAAACATCCAAGGAGCCGTCTGCACCAGGAGCAGCCCATCGGCCACAGCCACAGAGCGCCAACTCAGGGGGCCCGGAGGAAGTGTAGGAGAGACGTCCTATCTCCATCCAGGCACCCCCAGGAGAGCGCCCGCACAGCCGCAGCCAGCCAGCACTCCTGGGGCAGAGGGCTCCCTCAGAGGAACCACTAGGAGAACATAAAAAATAAATAAATAAAAAATAGATAAATAAATACAATAAAAAATGTATATATATATATATATATATATATACACTATCCATCCATTTTCTTCCGCTTTATCCGGGGCCGGGTCGCGGGGGCAGCAGTCTCAGCAGAGATGCCCAGACTTCCCGATCCACGCACACCTCCTCCAGCTGTTCTGGGGGGACCCCGAGACGACACCAGGCCAGCTCGGAGACATAGTCCCACCAGCGTGTCCTGGGCCTTCCACGAGGCCTCCTCCCAGTGGGACATGCCTGGAGCACCTCCCGAGGGAGGCGACCAGGAGGCATCCGGAACAGATGCCCTAGCCACCTCAGCTGGCTCCTTTCGATGTGGAGGAGTAGCGACTCGAGTCCGAGCTCCTCCCGGGTAACTGAGCTCCTCACCCGATCTCGGAGGGTGCGCCCAGCCACCCTGCGAAGGAAACTCATTTCGGCCGCTTGTATTCGCGATCTTGTCCTTTCGGTCATTACCCAAATCTCATGACCATAGGTGAGGGTGGGAACGTAGATCGATCGGTAAATCGAGAGCTTTGCCCCCTGGCTCAGCTCCCTCTTCACCACAACAGTCCGATACAGCGACCGCATCACTGCTGACGCCGCACCGATCCGTCTACCGATCTCACGCTCCATCCGTCCCTCACTCGTGAACATGACCCCGAGATACTTAAACTCCTCCACTTGAGGCAAGGACACCCCACCGACCTGAAGCGGGGAAACCACCTTTTTCCGGTGGAGAACCATGGCCTCAGACTTGGAGGTGCTGATCCTCATCCCGGCCGCTTCACACTCGGCGGTCCTGATGGTCCTGATTTGATGAAGCCAACAGAACAACATCGTCTGCAAATAGCAGAGATGAGATTCTGAGGTTCCCAAACCGGACACCCTCCGGCCCCTGGCTGCGCCTAGAAATTCTGTCCATATAGGTAATGAACAGAACCGGTGACAAAGGGCAGCCCTGGCGGAGACCAACACGCACCGGGAACAGGTCTGACTTACTGCCGGCAATGCGAACCAAGCTCCTGCTGCGGTCATACAGGGAACGGACAGCCCTTAGTAGAGGGCCCCGGACCCCATACTCCCGGAGCACCCCGCACAGGGCACCACGAGGGACACGGTCGAACGCTTTCTCCAGATCCACAAAACACATGTGGACTGGTTGGGCGAACTCCCACAAACCCTCGAGCACCCGATGAAGGGTATAGAGCTGGTCCAGTGTTCCACGACCGGGACGAAAACCGCATTGTTCCTCCTGGATCCGAGGTTCGACTATTGGCCGGATCCTCCTCTCCAGCACCCTGGAATAGACCTTACCAGGGAGGCTGAGGAGTGTGATCCCTCTGTAATTGGAGCACACCCTCCGATCCCCCTTCTTGAAAAGAGGGACCACCACCCCGGTCTGCCAATCCAGAGGCACTGTCCCCGACCGCCACGCGATGTTGCAGAGACGTGTCAGCCAAGACAGCCCTACAACATCCAGAGACTTAAGGACGAATCTCATCCACCCCTGGGCCTTGCCACCGAGGAGCTTTCTAACCACCTCGGTGACTTCAGCCTGGGTGATGGATGAGCCCCCCTCCGAGTCCCCAGCCTCTGCTTCCTCATCGGAAGACGTAACGGTGGGATTGAGGAGAACCTCGAAGTACTCCTTCCACCGCCCGACCACGTCCCCAGTCGAGGTCAGCAGCCCCCCACCCGCCCTGTAAACAGTGTTGGTGAAGCACTGCTTCCCCCAGAATCTCTTCGAGGCCGACCGATAGTCCTCCTCCATGGCTTCTCCAAACTCCTCCCAGACCAGAGTTTTTGCCTCTGCGACTGCACGAGCTGCAGCACGCTTGGCCTGCCGGTACCTCTCAGCTGCCTCCGGAGTCCCACAAGCCAACAAGGCCAGATAGGACTCCTTCTTCAGCTTGACGGCATCCCTTACCTCCGGGCGCCACCACCGGGTTCGGGGATTGCCGCCGCGACAGGCACCAGAGACCTTACGGCCACAACTACGAGCAGCCGCATCGACAATGGAGGAGGAGAACATGGTCCACTCGGACTCCATGTCCACAACCTCCCTCGGAATCTGGGTGAAGCTCTTCCGGAGGTGGGAGTTGAAGACCCTACTGACAGAGGGATCCACCAGACGTTCCCAACAGACCCTCACAACACGTTTGGGCCTGCCAGGTCTGACCGGCTTCTTCCCCTGCCAGCGGATCCAGCTCACCACCAGGTGATGATCGGTTGACAGCTCAGCCCCTCTCCTCACCCGAGTGTCCGAGACACGCGGCCGGAGATCGGATGACACAACTACAAAGTCGATCATCGACCTCCTGCCTAGGGTGTCCTGGTGCCACATGCACTTATGGACATCCTTGTGCTCGAACATGGTGTTCCTTATGGACAAACCGTAACTAGCACAGAAGTCCAATAACAGAACACCACTCGGGTTCCGATCGGGGAGGCCGTTCTTCCCCATCACCCCCACCCAGGTCTCACTGTCGTTACCCACGTGGGCGTTATAGTCCCCCAGTAGAACAATGGAGTCCCCAGCCGGAGCACCATCTAGTACCCCCCCCCCCCAGGGACTCCAAGAAGGCCGGGTACTCTGCACCGATGTTGGGCCCGTAGGCCGAGACAACGGTGAGAGACCTGTCCCCGACCCGAAGGCGTAGGGACGCGACCCTCTTGTTCACCGGGGTGAACTCCAACACGTGACGGCTGAGCTGGGGGGCTATAAGCAAACCCACCCCAGCCCGCCGCCTCTCCCCGCGGGCAACTCCAGAAAAATGGAGCGTCCAGCCCCTCTCCAGGAGTTGGGATCCGGAACCCAGGCTGTGCGTGGAGGTGAGCCCGACTATATCTAGCCGGTACCTCTCAACCTCCCGCACGAGCTCAGGCTCCTTCCCCCCCAGCGAGGTGAAGTTCCATGTCCTGAACGCCAGAAGCTGCGCACGCGGACCAGGTCGTCGAGGCCCCTGCCTTCGACTGCCACCCAGTCCTCTCTGCACCCGACCCCTACGGATCCCTCTGCGGGTGGTGAGTCCACAGGAGGGCGGGCCCACGTTGTCCTTTCGGGCTGTGCCCGGCCGGGCCCCGTGGGCAGAGGCCCGACCACCAGACGCTCGCATTCGAGCCCCAACCCCAGGCCTGGCTCCAGGGTGGGGCCCCGGCTGCGCCATACCGGGCGACGTCACGGTCCTTGTTATTGTACTGTCCATAGGAGTCTTCGAGCTGCTCTTTGTCTGACCCGTCACCTAAGACCTGTTTGCCATGGGAGACCCTACCAGGGGCATAAAGCCCCAGACAACATAGCTCCTCGGATCATTCGGCCGCTCAAACAACCCCACCACGTTAAGGTAGCAGTTCACGGGGTCGATATAATATTTTTTTTATTTTATTTTTTATATATATATACACATAAAAAATAAATTAATATTTAATAAGAGATACATTAAAAACAGTTATTTTGTAAATAGTTTGTAAGTATGTAGCTTTATCATAGTTGTTTCGTAATTCAGAAGCTCCTTATGAGAGACCAACAGGCCCGGTTAGAACCATGAGGCCGTCCTTCTGTGGACCCACCACCTGCAGGGGGCGCTATAGGGGCTGGAGCAGCTCCAACAGCTGCCCCCACGACCCGGCAACGGACAAGTGGAAGAAAATTGATGGATGGATGGGTTTCGTAATTAGTCGTTACGTAATCAGTATTGCTCCGTTTTGGGGTATGGTTGGATGCTGCGGGTGTGTAGGGTCTATTTTGTTTTGCTGTTGTTTCCTTGTTGCTATTTTGTTCCTTTTGTTGTTCCACTATGTTTTGTGAAATTATGATTTTAATTGTATTGATTTTGGGTGTTGTGTTTGCTGCTCAAATAAACAAATAAACTAAACTAAACCTCAACTCCTCCCCTTATCCCAATCCCTCCCCAAACCTTAACTCCTCCCCTTCCCCTAAATAATAATAATAATAATGCATCAGTTTTATATAGCGCTTTTCTGGACACTCAAAGACGCTTTACATTGCACTAAACCCTCCCCTTACCCATAACCCTATCAACGCCAGTAAAGACGTAAACGTAAGCTCCTCTGTCACTATGTCACTAACCCTCTGTTGTCTGCACAGCACTCGTGTGACCCCACGCTCTTCGTCCAGAACGTTTTCACAGATTCCCACGACCGAAAGTTCCCACACATCGCCTTCTTCACCAAGAGGTAAATCTGGGTTAAACCAGACTAACCTAACCCTAACCCTGTGTACCAAACCCTGACCCGTGTTTCCGCAGGACGCTGAAGGCGGGCACAGAACTCACCTGGGACTACAACTCCGCCCCCTTGCAGGAGGTGAATGCCGACCAACAGGAACTGGAGGAGGGGGTCCAAGAAGTGCCGTGTTTGTGTCGTAGCATTGCGTGTCGTCAGCGCTTTCACGTCACGGAGCTGAAAAAACCTACAGCGTCGTAACGAAATCCCTTTAAATCCTTCCGAAAGTTTTCTTTACTGCTGTGTGTTGTATCCCTAATGATACGTTTACAAAACTTTACCAACGTTTTTTTCCAAACGGTTTACAAATTACTTTCTGATGGTTTTGCCTAAATTATTTCAGTTTGAATGTGGCTAGATCTAATGTTTAGTTTTTTTTTAATGTTGTATCTGCCACATTTGTTCTGTGATATTGTTTAATTTGTTATACAAGATAAATAATGATTAAAAAAAAGTGTTGTTTGTGATTTTCAACCTTTTTTGAGCCAAGGCACATTTTTTCATAGAAAAAAAATCACGAGGCACACCACCTGCAGTAAATGTTAAAAAATGAAACTCTGTAGCAAATATTCATAATATTAAGTCATTCTCATCAAAGTGTCTTGAATAGGAATCGAATAAACCCAAAGTAAAAGTATTTCATAATAAAATAAAATATTTCTACTCACTCTGTGTGAAACTTGGGCCTGTTTGAATGAACACAGAGCTGATATCCTGGCAGGACTCGAAGAAAGACACACACAAAGCTCTTCCTCAACAGCCCTCAGTCTCTCTCTGTTTTTAGTTTTTATAGCAGTCAGGTTTGAAAGGCTCACCTCACACAGATATGTCGTGGAAAATGGGAGCAATGTCAAAATAGTTATGTTTGCCAGAATGGGGAACTCCTTGGTAGTAGCCAACTAAAAACTGTCCAAAGGTAGATCAGCAAAGCTTGGCTCTGAACTTGTCTCAGTTCAGTTCCTCCTGCTCCTGTAAAGTCATGTCCTTTCCACCAACTGATGCTGAGCTATATGGGTCCCCAACCCAGTCAAGGCATTCAGTGGAGGCTTAAGAAAAATAAAATGACATCTTCTCAAGAATTTTTAAATGTTTAAGTATTATCTCACACAATGCAGCAGTGTTATCTTGCCATTGCTTGGTGAGTGTGAACATTTCAAGATTGCCACTTTCAACATGTTCTTGCTAGAGTTGCACCTGGGTCATTTCGTGTGGTTTCATCCACAGCCTCCCAGGTGACCCTCTCAGATTTGGATGACATTTTTTTCTTGAGTTCTTGAGGTTTTGACCATGTAGTCAACCACTGAGGCACATTTATTCCCCCAGATAGAAGCCATATCAGTCAGTCTGTAGCCAGAACATTTTTATCTATCTCAAATGACTTGATGGTTAAAACATATTTTGCAAAAAGTGAAATTTTTAGCAGCATATAAATCCAAATGTTTATAATCTAGCACATTTCTGATGATTGTTCCTGGAAATATTGGGTAATGCTTTCTAATAATGGTACATTAATTCATGCATGAATTCATCATAATTCATGAATTAAATCATTATGAATTTATGTGAGGTCATGATGATTCATGATGAAATACTCATGAATTCCATTCATCCATCCATTTTCTTCCACTTGTCCGTTGCCGGGTCGTGGGGGCAGCTGTTGGAGCTGCACCAGCCCCTAATGGCTCCTCCTGCAGGTGGTGGGTCCATGGAAGGACGGCCTCATGGTTCTAACCGGGCCTGTTGGTCTCTCATAAGGGGCTTCTGAACCGCTCTATGTCTGACCCGTCACCTAGGACCTGTTTGCCCTGGGAGACCCTACCAGGGGCACGAAGCCCCCGACAACAGAGCTCCAGGATCATTCGGGCGCTCAAACCCCTCCACCACGTTAAGGTGGAGGTTCCATGAATTCACACCGTTAATTCAGGCAATGAACTCACTAATCCCAATCACCCATCTCTTCAAACCTAAGCTATCTTTGGCTCAAATGTGCTCCAGAGTTATAGTAACCCTTTTTAACTAGTTAGGAGGAGAGACATGCACATCCTACGTACTAAACCAGTGTGCTGGATCCAAAAAGTACAATGGAAAGTGGAAAAAAGATCCGCACAACTGAACAATGCTCACCAGTTTTTATTGCTCTCACCAGAGTAGAGTTACGTTTCGGGGTCTTAGCCCTTCATCAGACTTACTGTAAAACTTAAAATCTAAAAATGGTGCGTGATAGCTCAATTGCTTTGAGTTCTGATGCATCTTGTTACACTTAAAGTTATACCGACCGAAACCGTTTAAACTATGCCTACTTTTTTCTTAAAATCGCATTATTAACCAATCAGAAAATGTTATTGTTTTTTTTAAAGAAAACATAAAACATGTGTTATCAGTATTATTGTCAGTATTATTTTTGGGCAACATTAGGGAAAATACTCAAAATAGACAACATTTATCATTTTATTATTGATAATATCACTTTAATTATCCGCTGTCCAAAGTGAGTAGAATAAAAAAGGAATAGAGGAAAAAATAAAAACTACTCAGTCTTGAACCCACCATCTACTGCACTCCAATCTAAGTGTATATCCACTCAACTACAGTCTAATCTTGTAAAGCAAAATCCTTTTAGTGATTATTATGACAGAAATTCAGGATGATTATACAATGTTTTCAGAGGCATAAATAATTTCCAATCCTGCATTCAGTTTATAAAATTATAAAATTCAATCTAGTTCAATATGATCTTATAGTAGTTGAATTATTTTAGTTCATAATTATAGCCTTCTTGAAATACATAATAAAAAAACATGAGTAATATAACACGCATCGCATTTTGGTCCAACATTGTTGAGAGAAAAAAGAAAATTCCAAGTGGAAATCGATCCAGCTACCTTCATACCACTCACTGTAAACCCTAACATGCCTATTGGACTTAACATTTTTGATGTAATCTGTTTCAACAAAACTTTAAAGTTGATGAACTGAAAACTTTATAGTTGAACTCAGCTTAAAACTATCAGGAGTGTTTAAGCCAAGTTGAACTTTAAAGTTTTCAGTTTATGTTGGCAAACGTTTCTTAAGTTTTTATGAACTGAAAAATCTCAAGTTCAACTTAACTTAAAAATGTTTGCCAACATAAACTGAAAACTTTAAAGTTCAACTTAGCTTAAAAACTCCTGATAGTTTTAAGCTGAGTTCAACTTTAAAGTTTTCAGTTCATCAACTTTAAAGTTTTGTTGAAACAGATTACATCAAAACTTGTAAGTCCAATCGGCTTCTTTTAACAAATATTTAAAACATTACAAGAAAACCCAAAACACAATTACAAAATGGAAAATTTGTTTTTATTTCATAAAATAATAGTTTACATACCTTATGTTGTATTATGTAGGCTGAGTTATTCACAACAGAATTCAGAATGTAGTAAAGATGCACAATATTTGTGTGTTAGTCTTTATTGATTCAAGCAGATTCCCTGGTCTTTGCTTCCTGGCTCAACTGGCACCAACATCTGAAAAATATGGAGAAAGTCTGTCAGTACAAAGCAAGAAATTAAACCAAGTTCAATGTCATGTGACTGTGTTTAAACTTACTGTCTTCTAGAGCGCACTCTTTCTCCTCTTCACATTCTGTGATATACCACTTGCCTTGTAGAAGTCTGTAAGAATAATAATAGAACAAACATCAAATGTCAGAAATTATTAGCTTTACCACGTATAGTCCAATATTGCTCCAACACTTTCTAAGCCAATCTGTAAAATGATCTGAGCAAACAGATGAACAATGAACACAAAACTCTAGACTTTTACATTAACAGAGTAAAAGTGAAAATTTTAAGTACGTTCTTTACCATATCATTTGCTCAAATAATATAATTTATGATCTGACCCTGGGGTCCACCGCTTGCAATCCCAGGCACCCCCACTCCAGGTTGGGAACCACTACTTTAGACGACAGTTTGTGCTTCCTACATTTAATTAAGCTTGTCTAGTTGCACACTCAAAAATTATCTGAAACAAATTTGTATAAATGTGCATGGAAATGCGACCACATAGCGAGAAAAAAAAAAAAAAGACTCACAAAGAAAGGTTGCAAACCATAATCATCCAAATTATAACAAACACAGGCTTGACATATGTCACTTTGCATGATGAGTCTATATCATATATTAATTTCACAGTTTGTGTTGAATTACAGAAATAAATTAGCTTTGAACGATATTCTAATTTCCCTGAGTTTCACCTGTAAATGCTTCAGTAAAGTTGACAAATTTACTTTCGCCAGTGCATTACATTTACTCACTTTTAAAGCGAAGAGCTGAGAGTCTGTCAGGGAGTGCTTCTCATCCTAATTCGCGCGGAGCTTCTAATGTCAGTGCACGAGATCCCATCGGCCTCAGGTCTACTGAAACAAAAACATTTAAGAACATAAACATTTGTAAATACTTCAGTAAGAGATGAGAGGTACAGAGTGAAACCTGACTCAAATCTACTTACATTCTGGCTGATTAGCCGAGTCCTTTTCACAGTGTGACACTGGAAAGCCTCATGTCTTCATCCTCACATACTGTAGGACATACTGGTGGACACTGGAAAGCCTCATGTCTTCATCCTCACACACTGTAGGACATACTGGTGGACACTGGAAAGCCTCATGTCTTCATCCTCACACAGGCCTCTAGGTCACAGCACCTCCTCCTGTATTTGTAAAATGGACAAACAGGATACTGAAGTCAGGACACGTCACCTTAACACAACTATGGCAATAGTTACTCACTTTACCTTCTTCGTTGTGCATATCAAAGAATTCCAAATTAGTAAGACAGAATTTGTAGAGTTTATTCTCTAGATAAAAAGAAACATTTGTTATTACTCTATAGGTGTCCATGACAGAATTAAAAGATTTATCATAAACCACGGTAAATGGTCTTGATTGTGCTGTTCAACCTACATGAGGTACTCATTTACTCTGATTCATACTCCAGCGTGTGCAGACGACACTGGAGACAAGGTGGGGAATGTGTCTTGCTCAAGGGCACAACAGCAGCATGCACCTGTGGGAGCTGGGATCATCTAGGTGAAAAGGACAAAGTAAAGAATTGCCCCAATTCCCAGGTGTGACAGTGACAAATGAAACACCTAAAGAAACTGTACTTTCTGTTTAATTTAACTTTGTGTTTAATTAATTATGCTGGACATTAAAAAATGTCCAACATAAATGTCTCACAAAATGTTGCAAATGCAACTAAACAGCTTTGCCTACTTTCTGCCCAAAGACAGGAACGTCTGGGACTTTTCTCACAGCCAATCATTCATCACATTCCATATCGTTCCAATCAGAGATGCATATTTGTAAATGAAGAAGAGTCTCAATCACATCTCATTCAGAACAAACGTTATAATTTCTGTTACCTGTAATTAAAATAGTTAAGTGATTTGCCTGTTGATTTGACAGAGTGCAATATTTGTGTTTAGTGTTTTTGTAGTGGGTGGATCGGCATTTTCTGTGGTTTTAGTGTTTCTCTGATCTAGAGAGCTGTACAAGACATTTTTGTAAAGAATTGGAAAAGTGTGTTGTCTAGCTGGCACAAAATCCAGGGTAAAAAAAAAACACAACAAAAAACGCAATAGAACAATTAACAAAAAGTGTAAAATAGGATCATATAATCAGTAAGTGTAAGGTCTCACCTTTATTTTGTGCTACAATTTCCTTTCTTGTCTGGTACTTGTTAACCTACGTTACAAAAACAAATTAGGGTTGGGCACTTTGGCCAATACATTTTTTTAAATGTTTTAATTACTTTGGACAATGACCTAATCGATTGTATTCATCATTTTCTTAAACAGGGACCATTGTAGCTCATTTGTACTCAATCTTTTTAGGCCCATAAGCAGTTGTATACAGTTTATTTTGGCTTAGCCCTTTTACTTAAAGATTAATTTTACAATGATTGCAATTTCTTCTATTAGCCCAAAGAAATATAACTTGCTCTTAACACACTTGTTACGGAGTTAGTTCTCAAAGCTCTCTGTCCTCTGTCTGCCCCGCTGATGCTGATACGTCTGCTGCTGCTGCTGCTGCTGCACAGATAGAGGGTGCGGAGGCAGCGCTGAAAACAGCGATATTAACGTTACTTGCACTTCACGGTCGCTAACAGCCTTCGAGCATATTTAATTAGGTCCTCACGGTTAGTTGTAAGAGTTGTAAAGACAACACGACTCGGACTTGGCTCCGGACTCGGGCGGAAGTGCGTCGCTGTTGCAATTTTAACGCTTTATCGATTAAACAGTACAATCTGAAGCGTAAACAATTCTCCTGGTTCTAACTACCTGCACACTGAAATCATACATAGAATTTCACTGGATATTAATAAAGTATATTACCTTATTCAGGCCGTAGAAGCTCCCCTTCGTTAAATGACGGACACTCCCACAGCAGCGCACTGCGGCTGTGCAGAACCAAACACGTCACTCCAGCCAAGGCACGCAAAAGACCCGCCTCAAAACTTATAATTTAAACTTTCTAAACTTGACAATTTTAATCTGAATGGCAATAAAACCTTACTAAACTTAAAAAACACCCCTTTGGACTTAAACATTTTGAGATGAATGATGATTTTGGCTAGTTTTGAGTTCTTTCACATCATAAATTATGACCTCAAATAGAATTCGGGTTTACATTGCTGGTTAATGCCCACGCCCATAACCTCTCGACTACCACTTTATGTGAAGCATTGTGATAAGTTATAGTAAATAAGGATGTTTATCTATGGGGTGAGATTTGTGTCATTGATTCATTGATGCAAAAATATAAATTAATTAAAAATCCCAGATTTATTCACAATGTCTAATTTGCCTGCTTAGATTTATTCACGTAAAATATTATTTGCACGTATATATTTGTGAATAAAAGGTATGTTTTGGTTTGTGAAAATCTGCTTTGTGAATAAAACATGTTTTTGTGAATCTGTGCTTTTGCATGTGCCAATTTGAATCTGCATATGTGACCAGTCACAGGAATCAAGGACACAAGTCGGTTCTGGAGCATTTTGAGATTTTCACAGATTATTAAAGTGTAGTCTAAACAAGCTTTCCAACGATGTGTAACACATGGAAATCTGATCATATTTGGAGGCGTAGCTGTGATTTGAAGTTAATGTGGCCGTATGGTAAGAAGGGTACAAATAAATATACCTGAATTTAGAACTAATGGCCAAATTATCGACAACGCCACCTGGAGAGATGGCTCCAGGACCAAACAATAACGAAATATTGTTTCAAGCACAGGTTCGTGGACTGAAGGGCACAAGAGACAGTATGTTGTCAAAAATATAGTTTTCTTTATTTTAACAATTTGTTTAAAATAGTGTTATTAAATTGCTTTTTAAAACCTTTGTTTCAATCATTCTTTCACTTTCACACGAACATAAAATACATAAACACAAAAGTAACCAAAAAGTAACCGGGGACAAAACAGCGCTACACCACGCCTTGGTCAGGGCCTTTCTGAAACCCCCTATAGATGGCAAGAAGGGCCAACGAAGGGCCCAGTTTGTACGTTACCAGTCCTTTGGACGTGAGCTCCACTGGACCCCGGACCGATCCAGACAGTAGTTCAGAGGCACTATAGTCCAAATAGCAATGCCTAAAAGCTGGTTAAACGAAGGGCAATGTAGTAGTGGAAACGATGGCACCCAATTGGAGAACCAAAAGGGGGGATGCCTCAAAAAGGGTAACGCAAAAGGGGAGCCCAGAAGAGGAGCCCAGAAGAGGGAGGCCCGTCTGATGACCCACGATCACTGCAGTTTAAAGCGTGGAGGTGCAACTTCTTAATCAATTCCAACTTAAACGCACAACACAAGAATGCACAATGCTTAACAATGAGGACTGCGGGAATTAGGCGCAGCCCCACGCCAACACAACAGCCTAAGACAAAGCTGAGTTAGACCCAATAAAAAAAGAAACCAATTTATGAATGACAGCGTCCCGCTACTCACCGAGGAGGCGCTCTAAACCCGGCGACAACAGGTTGAAAGCCAGGCCGGCCGCTGACTACGAGAGCGAGTGCTTTTGTAAATAACACAATGATTCGAGGAACAAAAGCGCTGAGAATACTCACCAAGTACCAAGCAGTACCAGGGGCGGCCCGCACACCGTCACCAGAAGCCTGCGAGAGGCGGGTTAGAATGAACGCGCAAGACAATTTTATGAAATAACCAGGGACACTATACTCACCACGGAGATCGCCACGCAGAATCTAAGCCACAGGCTTAGAGCTATAACAGCGGTAATTTGTGTTTTAGTGACGATATGAGCCTATTTCAGCAGCTCTGCTTCAGGACAGCTACACTGCACACGGACGCCAGAGGTGAGAATTACCAAAAGGCCAAAGGGCTGAAAAAGCTCTCCAAAGATTTGGGCCATAAACTGTCATTGGCTTGAGAACGTGTTGTGAAACACATGTAACTTTTATGTGAATAATTGTAAGGTTCAAATCAAAAACAGTGATATATTATATACAGTATGAGTATGAATCCAAGTATGAATCAGAATCAGAATAGATTTTATTGCCATTGTTGTTTTTTGCTAATGATAAATAATAAGAAATAAACTATGGACAATAAAAGTATATATCAAACCAGTGACTATGAGGCACAATGCAAAGATTGCGGAGGTGTCTGTTTGTATTGCTATAGAGGATCTGGATGAGGACTCTGGTGCTGTTGACTCACTGGAACAAAATAAACAGACAGTGACAAATGAACAAGTTGGCCACTCCCAAAGCCACAAAGACACCTTAGCAAAGCTGGGACTTGAAAGTTTGGACATTGATTCCTGTGAGATGTCCCCTTACTGGAAAAAACAACTCCTGCAGCTCATTCACAAGTACGAGGATGTCTTTTCAAAAAACAAACTTGACTGTGGCTCAGCAAAAGACATTGTCCATAGAATTCACCTGTCAGACAGCTGACCGTTCAGACTCCCATACCGTTGAGTACCCCAGGACAGTATCACAAACTCAGACAAGTTCTTTCAGAAATGGAAGAGCTAGATATCATTCGCAAATCAAACAGTGAGTGGGTCCGCCGCTGGTCCTCGTCTGGAAAAAGAATGGAGACTTAAGGATTTGCGTGGACTATCACTGGCTAAACGCACGCACAATCAGAGATGCTCACCCTTTGCCCCATCAAGCGGATTGTCTTGCTGCCCTGGGAGGACCCACCATATTCAGTGTGATGGATCTTACCTCCGGGTTCTATAACATCACAATGGCCGTGGAGGACAAATTGTTTACAGCGTTCACAACCCCCATGGGTCTTTATGAGTTCAATAGGCTACCACAAGGCCTGTACAATAGTCCCGCTAGTTTCATGCGGCTCATGATGGGTATATTCGGTGACCAAAACTTCCTAACACTGAACGACGTGTTGGCCTTTAACCGGCTGAGAACTCATGGATTGAAGCTAGCTCCCAAAAAATGTCAACTCCTCAGAAAGACAATGAAGTTTCTTGGACATATTGTGGATGAGAGTGGAGTTTCAACTGATCCCGATAAGGTCAAAGCTATCACTTCAATGACAGAGTCAGACCTCATGATGGAGGACGGTAAAACACCATCACAAAAGAAAATCAGATCGTTCTTGGGCATGATCATGTACTATCAACAGTTCCTCCAAGATTGTTCTCGCATTGCCAAGCCCCTCTTCGCACTCACTGCTGCCCCTAAAGGGAGGAAAGGAAATTCCCGTGGTGTTGCTGCTTTCAAAAAGTTACACCCAAGCGATTAGAAACAAGAGCACAAAGATTCATTTGAACACCTGAAAACTTCCCACCCAGATTTCGGTCGCCCGTTCATCCTTTCCACAGATGCCTCAACTGATGGACTAGGCGCTGTGATATCTCAGGTCTAAGAGGGAGAAACAAAGGCACGGCCCATTGCATTCGCCAGTAAAGTGCTCACTCGTGCACAAAGCAGCCCATCGCTTAGAGTTTCTAGCGCTAAAGTGGTCCGACAAGTTCAGTCACTGGCTAAAGGGGAACTCATTCACTGTATGGACTGATAATAATCCCCTTACCTATATTCTCACAAAGCCTCTCGACGCGTGTGAGCAAAGGTGGGTCGCAAAGTTATCCCCATATAACTTCAATATCAAATACATACCCGGCAGGAAAAACATAGTCGCAGATGCCCTAAGCCGCCAGCCCTTTGTCAAAGTCCGTGTTTTCCAGAGACTTGTGACCGAACCCGATGACAGTTTGTTGAAAGAGTCAGAGTAGTTAAGGGAAGGCACAGTTCAAGGGGTCTTTAGGGCCAGCACAGATTGTCAGGAAGTTCAGTTTCTCCAAATTACCCAGTGTTTAGAACATCAGTCATTGGTTAGTGAGGAAGTGTCCGCAGTCCTCTCAGGTCACGTAGAAAGGGAAAACAGTTGTGAGGCAAGGGTTCTCTCCTGGCTATCTCAATATTTAGACAAGCTATTGCCCCCAAGCCAAATCACTTTACCTGTGTTCTCTGTTGAGGAGCTCCAAGATGCACAGCAAAATGACACTACCATTTCAAAGGTCATCCCATTTCATGTCATACGTGGTAGGCGACCATCTAGGAAAGAAAAGTCTAGTCTGTCTCCAAAAACCCTGAAGCTTCTGAAACAGTGGGAGAAATTAAAAATGCTTGACAACATTCTCTACAGGGTGTCCAAAGATCTAGTAACTGGCAAAAGGCGACATCAGTATGTTACTCCCCTGTCACACGTTAGTCATGTCCTTCAAGGTGTGCGCTATAACGCTGGACATCAAGGTCAAAGCTGGACATTATTGTGCAAAATTATATAAATGTTACATTGTATACTTTATGTTAATTGATTGAGATGAGCAACCTGCGTGCTGGGAGCTGTCCCACTGTGTGTCCTCTAATTGTGTCTCTTGTCGCTGTTTTAAAGGACCTGGCATTAAAAGAACAGTACCCAGAGTCTGGCCTCCCGTGTCTCTGTGTGACCATCCAACACACGCTACAAACGCACTTTTCTGATCACTTTGCTGTACTGTTTTCCGTAACGCTGTCTCAGGGCGTGGTTAGTCCGTGCGTCCCAGCGCGATGGGTGCGCACAGTTAATCCCCAGACAGCGTCCTTGTTCTCTGATGCTTTCAGTGTAATATACAGAGGTGATTTACAAAACCCCTCTGTTGATGAATAATTTGCATTTTTAATGGTACATGCACAGAGGTTTTGGACTTGGTTGCCCCGTTAAGACTGAAGCGCATAAAGCCCAGGCCACAGCCCTGGCTACATGAGAGTACTCGCGAACTCAGGCGCTCTCGCAGGTGTGCTGAGCGACAGTGGAATAAAGACCATCTTCATGTCTCATTGCAAATACTAAGAGACAGGCTTGTACAGTATCAGAGAGAAGTTAAAGCTGCAAAAAGCAGTCTATCAAACCTTGTGTGCATACATTCTAACACACCCCAGGTGCTTTTTAACACTTTGAAATCTCTTGTGAATCCATGTGACAGTAACTTTGCTGAGCCCTCAGTCAGACGCTGCGAAGATTTTCTGTATTTTTTCAGAGACAAAATCTCTGCATTGAGACTGTCCCCTCTGCCTGCTGTGGATCCCGTGACTCCATCGGTTTGCCACGCTGCCTTTGAATGTTTTAAACCTGTATCACGGAGTGACCTGATTCAAATTGTGAAAAAACTAAAGCCCTTTTCGTGTCCACTTGACATTATCCCAAGTCGATTATTTAAAGAATGTCTTGATTGTATTGGTCACTGTATTATGGAAATTGTGAATGAGTCTCTAATGTCCGGCTGTTTTCCTTCTGCCCTGAAACATGCTGTTGTTCAGCCGCTCATTAAAAAGAACAACCTTGATCCTAATGTGATGGTTAACTTTAGACCTATCTCTAAGCTGCCTTTTGTGTCTAAGGTCTTAGAGAAGGCTGCCGACGACCAATTACAAGCTTACCTTGAGCTACATGAAATTGAAGAAAAGTTCCAATCTGGTTTTAAATTACGGCACAGCACAGAAACTGCCCTTTTAAAAGTTTTTAAGGACCTCCTGTGATTGGTCCGTTGTCCTCCTACTGCCGTCCTTATGTGAGAAACCTCGGGGTGATGGTTGACCCATTGTTTAAATTTGAAAAACATATCAACTCTGTCATCAAGTCCAGCTTCTTTCAGCTGAGGACTCTGGCCAAAATTAAGTCCTACCTTCCTCGATGTGATTTTGAAAAAGCTATCCATGCATTTGTAACGCCTGGATTATTGTAATGCCTTGTATATTGGACTGGACCAGCGCCCCCTGCAGCGCCTTCAGAGTGTACAAAATGCTGCAGCCCGCCTCCTGACCAATACAAAGAGGCGTGAGCACATCACTCCTTACACTGGCTCCCTGTCAGCTTTCGTGTTCAATTTAAAGTTTTGTTTTTAAATGTCTCCACTCCTTGGGCCCGCTCTATTTGAATGATCTCCTGCGACTTTATACTCCATCCAGAGCTTTGAGGTCGGCTGACCAGCTCCTATTGGATGTTCCTAAAACTAGGAAAAAAACGAGAGGTGATAGAGCCTTCTCTGTGGAGCCTTCTCTGTCTATCAGGTCCTCTCAGTCTGTGGAACAGTTCAAATCCAAACTGAAAACACACCTCTTCTCCCTGGCCTTCCATACGAGCTAGTTGAGTGTATCTTGGCATGTTATTTTTTACTTGTACTTTATTTTTATGTGACCTGCTATTACTGTGAAGCACTTTGGTCAACTGCAGTTGTTTTAAATGTGCTATACAAATAAACTTGAATTGAATTGAATAAAGTAATAAACATGTTAAGAAAATAAAGACAACATTAACAGACAGTGCATCTGTATTTAGAAAACTGTAAACTTATTTTCATAGCTTGTTCCATCCATCCATTTTCTGCCGTTGGAGCTGCCCAAATCACATTGCACCCGCCCCTATGGCTCCTCCTGCAGGTGGTGGGTCCACAGAAGGACGGCCTCATGGTTCTAACCGGGCCTGTTGGTCTCTCATAAGGGGCTTCTGAACCGCTCTTTGTCTGACCCGTCACCTAGGACCTGTTTGCCATAGGAGACCCTACCAGGGGCACGAAGCCCCCGACAACAGAGCTCCAAGGATCATTCGGGCGCTCAAACCCCTCCACCACATTAAGGTGGCGGTTCCAGGAGGGGTTCATAGCTTGTTTAGAAACATTAATAATATAGACCTGTAGTGCAGGTCTATATGCAGGTATGTGCAGGTTTGTTCTTGCTCAAATAATAACTCGTGCCTGTTACTCATTACTGGCTTGTTTATTCGACCAACCGTTTTGTAAGTGCCACAAACAAATGGTCCGTGAAATCAAAGTGCCCAAGTTTGATCTTTTTGGTCATACACTCAACAAAAATATAAACGCAACACCTTTGTTTCTGCTCCCATTTTTCATGAGATGGACTTAAAGATCTAAAATTCACTCCAGATACACAATATTACCATTTCTCTCAAACATTGTTCACAAATCAGTCTAAATGTGGGATAGTGAGCACTTCTGCTCTGCTGAGATAATCCATCCCACCTCACAGGTGTGCCACATCAAGATGCTGATCTGACATCATGATTAGTGCACAGGTGTACCTTATACTGCCCACAATAAAAGGCCACCCTGAAACAGACAGCTGCTGAAACAATTGGTTTGCATAACCAAACAATTCCTGCACAAACTGTCAGAAACCGTCTCAGGGAACTCAACTGCATGCTCGTGGTCCTCATCGGGGTCTTGACCTGACTCCAGCTCGTCGTCCTCATCAGGGTCTTGACCTGACTCCAGCTCATCGTCCTCATCGGGGTCTTGACCTGACTCCAGCTCGTCGTCCTCATCGGTGTTTTGACCTGACTCCAGCTTGTCACCGTAACAGACTTGAGTGGGCAAATGCTCACATTCGATGGCGTCTGGCACGTTGGAGAGGTGTTCTCTTCACGGATGAATCTCGGTTTACATTGTTCAGGGCAGATGGCAGACAGCGTGTGTGGCGTCGTGTGGGTGAGCGCTTTGCTGATGTCAATGTTGTGGATGGAGTGGCCCATGGTGGTGGTGGGGTTATGGTATGGGCAGGCATCTGTTATGGACGAATAACACAGGTGCATTTTATTGATGGCATTTTGAATGCACAGAGATACCGTGATGAGATCCTGAGGCCCATTGTTGTGCCATACATCCATGAACATCACCTCATGTTTCAGCAAGATAATGCACGGCCCCATGTTGCAAGGATCTGTACACAATTCTTGGAAGCTGAAAATGTCCCAGTTCTTGCATGGCCAGCATACTCACCGGACATGTCCCCATTGAGCATGTTTGGGATGTGCTTGACCGGCGAATACGACAGCGTGTACCAGTTCCCACTAATATCCAGCAACTTCACACAGCCATTGAAGAGGAGTGGACCAACATTCCACAGGCCACAATTGACAATCTGATCAACTCTATGTGAGGAAGATGTGTTGCACTGCATGAGGCAAATGGTGGTCACACCAGATACTGACTGGTTCTGAGTCCACAGACCCCCAATAAAGCAAACAACTGCACATTTCAGGGTGGCCTTTTATTATGGGCAGTATAAGGTACACCTGTGCACTAATCATGATGTCAGATCAGCATCTTGATGTGGCACACCTGTGAGGTGGGATGGATTATCTCAACAGAGCAGAAGTGCTCACTATCACACATTTGGACTGAATTGTGAACAATGTTTGAGAGAAATGGTAATATTGTGTATCTGGAATGAATTTTAGATCTTTAAGTCCATCTCGTGAAAAATGGGAGCAGAAACAAAGGTGTTGTGTTTATATTTTTGTTGAGTGTAGATGTGAGAGTTCAGTTCTTGAAGTTCTTGAAGTTCTCTGGCCCGGCTGATGAACTCCTTCAACATGGCGCCGTCGTTTTGCCAAAACGCCTGGGTCTGCGTCACCTGCGTCAAGTGGCTCACGCAGAAACGGAAGCAGAAGTCCTGCAGGTCCTGGGAGAACAAAATAAGTGCCTTCAAGTGAGCACAAAAAACACTTTACACATTTGTTTCCCAATTTTCCCCTATTTTCCAGATTTTTCGCCCTATTCCCCCCCCCCCCCCTCCCCCCAATTTTTGGCCCACATTTCTTGACATTGGGGATAAACTTGATATTATAATTGTGCAGATCTTCCAAACAGCATTTTCATTATGCTCTTGTAGACGATGTGTTGCCCAGCTCTAAGTGTGTCTTTTACAAACTGGATGATTCGGCGTTGTCCTACTTTTTTCAATTCCATATAAGCCATCTCAAGAGATCTCCTTCAAAATGTCTTCCTTGATCGCTATGGATCCGTTTAGGGAACCATAGGTGTAAAACCACTTTTCCGTGAGGATCTTTGCAACGGTACATGCGCGTTGATCACGAGTGGCATATGCCTGGGCAAATTTGGAGAACATTTCAGTTACCACTAGCCCATTTTCTCTGCCGTCTGTTGATTTCTCAAGCAAGGCAAAATCAATGGCAAAAATTTCTAAGAGCTTCGAAGCCACAAGACTTCCTCTGAAGGTGTGAACCCTTGGATGTGTAGCTTTCGGAAGTGTGCAGCGGTGGCATTCTTGGCAGTATTTTTCGATCTCGTGCCCCAATAACATCTGCTTCGGCTCAGATTTGTAGTGCGCAATTGTGGTCTCTTCCTTTTCCATTATTGAAGAAAACCAATAACTGGGTCAGCTGCTTGCAAAGTAGTCAAATCTGCTTTTGGGCGGAACGGCAGCGCAGTAATTATACTGCAAGAGGCATCAGCAGTGGAACTGGTCTGGTGTCTTATATGGGCCTCCTGGGGCACTGTGAAACCAGGCGTAGAAGGAGATATGTTCTGCGATTGTACTTGGCATGATAGTGGCATTCCGATTGGCTGGTCCAGGGCGGTACTTTATTTCAAAGTCGAAAACTGCCAACTCTGATGCTCTACTGCGCTCAGGTTTGCTGTTTGGAGGTAACTTAATGGGTTATTGTCGGTGAAGACAAGAAACCTCTTCCCCAGCAAATATTCCTGGAACTTACTAGTGACAGCCCACTTAAGGGCCAAGAACTCAAGCTTTCTGGAACTGTAGTTTGACATATTTTTTTCTGTGGGTCTGAGCCCTCGACTTGCAAAAGCGATCGCTCTTCGTCTGCCCTCCTGGTCTTGAGACAACACTGCCCCCAGACCAGCATGACTTGCATCAATCTCAAGAATTTATGTCTTTTTGAAATCAGCATAGCCCAGCACTGGAGCACTGATCAACATTTGTTTGAGTTTTTGAAACGCACCTTCACAGTTCTCAGTCCATAGCTCCGCCATGACACCTTTCCCTCCTGACCTTTTGTTTTTAGTGCCACCTAATGTAGCTACCACTGCATGAAGGGGTGCAGCATACTTAGCAAACGCCTGCACAAAGCGTCGATAGTAGGACGCAAAGCCGAGAAAAGACTGCAGTTCTAAACCGGTGGTAGGTCTGGGCCACTCTGCAACAGCATTTATTTTGGAGGAATCTGTCGCTAAGTAAGTAAGTAAGTAAGTGCTTTATTGTCATTGTACAAGCGTACAACGAAATAGTGTTCAGGTGTTAGTCCTGAGCTGCTGCGGCTGAGCTGCTGCGGCTGAGCCGCGCTGCCACTGTGTGTCAACCTGAACCCCGTAACCTTGGAAGTCGGGGGAACTGTAGCACTCGGAAGAAACCTGGCTGGCTGCCCTCTCTCGCTGTCTCCTCTGATCCTTTGAAACTGGTCAGCTCCTCCTCCTTCCTCTTCCTCCCTCCACTCCATAACAGTCTTTCACCATCTCCTCGTTTGTCCCTTACTTGTTTCCTGTAGCACCTCTTGTGACGCCTCTACTGTGCTGCAGCTGTGGGGGCTCTTGGTGCCTCTTCAGTGTCTCAGAAGAAGAAATGTGTAGGTCTCAAATGGGTTTAGCTGATAAGATAGCATTTTGTTTACCTTTAAAAAGCTGCTTTCTTCAGGACCATTTTAGACTCTCAAAGTAAACAAATCCACCAAACAACAACTACAAAAGTATGCAGAAAAACAATGTGGAACACAGAAACCACAAATGCAGGTCGCAGAAAAAAATGAAAAATTAAGTTGTACCAGGAGAGAGGGAGGTTTCTTCCACTCCAGCTGCTGAGATTATATGGCCCAGATACTGCACCTCCAGTTGGAAGAAGTGGCATTTCTGCAACTTAAGCTTCAAATTATGTTGCTGAGGGCGGGTGAGCACTAAATCAAGTCGTTGACGATGTTGTTCAAAGGTTGCGGAAAAAGCAAGCCAACTGCTTGTTGGCTTTGTTCAGGGGACAAATTTGACAAATGAAAGGCAGAGAGATCAAGGGACTGTGAGCAATCCACTTCCACCTGGTTAATCACAGCCGTTACGTCCTGGTCTTCACCTTCCTCCAAAGTAACAGGAATGCTGGGTGTCCACCACATGCAACTCTCCCAACTGCGTAAGGGGATTCAGCCAGACATCTTCCGAACTCACATTAACGACTAGAATTTCTACATTTCCTTAGTGGGCCGAGAGGAGGGCAGATGACACCAGGAGTCCTGCTGGCAAATGGTTGGTGCCTGATAAGGGCTCCAGTAAAACTGATGTAAGAGTCAGATTAGATGCAGATGGGCAAACAGTGTGAATCCAAGGTAAAGAACCAGCAGGGACGCCTACTGCTCGACCTTGGACCTTAGCTTTACCCAGGTGCCCTTGTGTGGTCACAGCTTCAATATGCTGGCATTTCACCAGTGCCTCTCTCCATCCTCTTCCAGCCGCTTCGATGACGGGTAACTGAAAGAAACTGGGTCCAAATTGGTCAGACAATAGATTGTAACAGCACTGAATGATGTTCATTCCAAGGAGACCAGACACTGTTGAGCTTTGGTCTGTGGGCTCATTAGGGGGATCTTTGACCACGAGGACGCCGATTTTATTCAGGCTCCTGCCAAATACATTAACTTCAAGCTCCATGTATCCTTTGTAAGGGATATTGAGGCCATTAGCCGCCTTAAGCCGCAACCAATGGCATTTTTTCAGCAGTTCAACCCCCTGTGGTTTAAAGAAACGTTCTCGTATTGTGGTAACCATTGATCCAGTATCAAGGAGGCAGGGGACAATAACGCCCCCCATGTTAACCTCTACCACCGGGCAGTTTCCAATAAGTCGGGAATAATCTCCAGGTGAGCCCCCAAACCCCTTTTCTGACGCCTGGCTCTCCGCATCAGAGGGACCTAGTTGGGACCGGGCTTATTACAGCGATAGCAGATAGGCTTACCATCGGCCTGAACGCGGGGAAGTTTAACAAAACTCTGAAGGACATCATTATCTTCAGTTCGAGGGAGCTGTGCTGTCAAGTGCTGCATAATAGTATCAAGTTGAGACTGTTGTTTACGAAGCGATTCCTTAATCTCAGCAATCTCATCAATCGGCTTTATTACTACCACATTAGAGTTCGCTTCAACCAAGTCTGCATAGTGAGAGTCGCAATAAAATGCGCAAGACCGAGTTTTACTATTGGGTCTACTGGCTTCAGTCCACCCAATAGCTTCTGCGCGGAGCTCAATAAAGGAAATATCTGGTGTTCGGACAATGCGTTGCTTCAACTCTCTGCGTAAAGTGTCATCTGAAATGTGTTCGATAAATTGATCGCGTAAAATCATGTCGTTATTAGGAATACCACCCGGGGTTTTGTTTATA